>ML777862.1:186813-209740 GCA_009831015.1 Picea engelmannii
GCGGAAGCTTCTATTAGGTCTTCTTACATCCGCCTTATTCTATTTTATTGAAAGGCCTTATTAATATTGACCTTTATTACATCCGAATATATTAATCTACTTATGTGCGGGTTAGGACCCTAACATGGGGTGTCATCAAAAGCCTTCTTAATAACACTCCTGGTGGTAAAAATATTTTGTGACATGTGTACCTATTCAACTTCTTCTTCATCCTCACCATAAGAAATATTTCAAAACGAATTTAACTATTGTTCTGCAGGCTCATGAGATTCCTGAGGTTGTTCTTGTTGTTCCTGACTTTCTTCTGCTTCTTCATTGATTTCATTCATTTTCTCTGTTGCCCAGGTTTGGAGAGCCTGGACAATATCTTCCATGTTAATGCCTTATTTTTGAGAAGGGGTGGTTTTGTTGGTTGGTGGCATGTTTTTATCTTTCTTGGGGGGGAACTTAAAAAAATTCTTCTGGTTAGAGATCCTTCTTCGCCACCTTTTTTCAAGTCTACTAGATCATTTGATAACTTCTTAATGATCCTATGAAGAGATTCCATATCCATTGAATAAGAAGGCTTCTTACCTTTGTCTTTAGAGGACTCCGACTTAGAAATGCCTTTTAAACTCATCATATTCTTCTCAAACTTAATGGCCTCTTGGAAAGATTTTTCTAGAGTGCCTGATTGCCGATATAACTAATATACTAACTACATATGAATATGAGAATCAAAGGTTCTCATATGAATTAAAAATAAAAATTCTAACTAGCTAATTCTAAGCTAATATGAATGATTACAATTCTAAGATGTAGTATCTATTTAATTCTAAACTAACCCATCTTGATCAGGAGCAAACTAACATGGATGAATACAATGAAATATTTATATTACTTGCATAGAAGAAATTCATAATATAGGTAACATGAAAGTTCAACAACATGACTTGTTAGAATCAAGCAGTTGATTAGTTAAATGCATCATATTGTCATTGTACGCGCTTTGAAAATCATGGTAACTGTGAATAATGAAAGCATTAATTAAAAAATATTTCGTAAACCAACATTCACATGCTACAGTA
Source organism: Picea engelmannii (assembly GCA_009831015.1). Lineage (NCBI taxonomy): Eukaryota > Viridiplantae > Streptophyta > Pinopsida > Pinales > Pinaceae > Picea > Picea engelmannii. The sequence goes on from ML777862.1 coordinate 187,881, forward strand.
ATAGACATACATAAATTGAATAATGACATTCATACATATTATCACTATAATCTCCAACAAAAAAATGTCTTCAAGTTCAAATTAACTTGCAGTAGAAACACTGTCTTGCTACATTTTGAAACCAAAATCCCTTTCTAATGGACAATCCAGAGGGAATGATCTCTCAATATGATTTCGAGTTGCTTGATTGTAATATTTCCTAGACTAATTCTCCTTTGCAAACTTTGGTGGATACTTCTTGGTATAATTTCTTTGTTGCGTTCTTGATAAATAATTGGATTTTGTGGGTGAGCCGGGTTGGTCTCAACATGTGTTCTTCAATTAATTATCTCTCAAATTGACATAGATTTTGAATGTTCATTTGGATGGTTTTCTTGTGTTCCTCCACCTCAACCATTCTTGTGTTGGAAGATGTTGTTTCATTGATGGACAACATTAGTTGTATCCCTCCTTCTTTCGTGAGATCGCTTGAACTACTCCATAGCTTCGTGAAAGTGTCAGGTGCTTCCTTTTGGGTGATCTGTGCACTCTTGAAGAGAGGTTTGCAAGTGTCAAAGAACATATGGAATCTAATTTTTTCCCTCTTGGAATATACTGGTAGCGTGGTAGGTGGATATTTGTATATATCCTTCCAACTAAGCATTTACTCCAAGGATTCACTTGCTTCCTGGTGCCTTTCTTGATTTTCTACTAATGTACTTTGTAGCTTGAGTTGTTCCTCTCACTCAGCCCGTATGCTATTTAGTAGATCGAGGAGTTGATTCTTACCTGCTGCGAGTTCTTCACTCAAAACTAATGCATGTGCCTTGATAGATTCTACAGTACATGTTGATGCTTTGGTCTCTTCTATGGATGTATTGAGTTTCTATTTTTATGCTTCTAGTTCGTTGTTATGGGTGTCCGGTTGGATTTTCATCCTTTTCTCAAATTCTGCATTCATCTAGTCTCTTTGTTCTTACACAGTTTTGTTCATATTTTCTGTATTGAGACTGTCAGCTGCTTTTGTGGATTTTTGGAAATCTATGGTAAGCTTGTCATTCACATATCGCAATTGTGTATCCAATTCAATGATCCTATTTTTGGTAGTGTTGAGGGGGTTGGTTACCTCAAGGAAATATGAGGCATTTATCCTTGCAAAAATGTGGAGTCTAGAGGCCGCTTGAACTGTGTTTTCCTCAGGATTAGGCCTTTCTTTCCATTCTACTACCCTCCCTGTAGATGATTTATACCTTGTGTCTTCTCCTCTTTTCCTCTCGGCATTTCTCTTCTTGATACTTCTTGTCCTGTTATCAAAATAGTAGTCCCTAATAGCTACTACATAGCCCTCAAAATTCAGGGCTTGGGAGGAGAAGGAGGAATCTCCTGGAATAGTACTTATGAGAGTGTATTCTTGAGGGGGTACATTTACAATGTCCAAATTGGGCATTGATGGAGAGCTAGAGGTTTGGATTGAATTCTGCAATTGTTGTTGCTTCAACAACTCGTATGCCTTCTTCTTAGCTTCAACTTCATTAGATACCTGCTTTTCCTCTGTCTCATCAGCTAACCTTTTGGATTCTTCCTCATCATCCAATCTATTGTCATTTGCCTCATCAACCAATCTCTTGGCCTTTGCCTCATCAACCAATCTCTTGGCTTCTCCCTCATCAACCAATTTCTTGGATTTTGCTTCTTCTTCTTTCTTATTTTGGAGTGCATCTTGTTGAACCATGTGCTCATGTTCTTTTCTTCTCTTCGCCTCCTCATATTTCCTTCTCTGATAATTGTGCTCAACTTGGAGTCTTTTTTGTTCTAACTTTTCCTCCTTCCTAGTTTTCTCTTGCTCTTTGGTGATGCCAATGTCCTACTCTTGCTGAAGCAATCTCTAGAATTGGTTTAGAGTTACCCTTTTCATCTCTTCTTTTTCATGTTCAATTTCCCTCTTGGCAACATCATGGGGTAAGTTATGCAAGATTTCATCATAAGAGAGGATCCCACTAAACTTGTCCTCTTCAAAATTGACCACATGGATGGTGGAATGGGTGAGACCAACAAACCTGATATGGCTGATTGGAATCTCATGAGGATCATGGCCATTGGTATCTCCTAGGCATATGATTAAATCTTTCAGAGCCTCTGCTTCTTTCCTTGAATGTTGGCCATTGGAAATAATTTTATTTCATATGTGGATAGGGAAAATTGGCCAAAGTTTTTTGCTGCTAATTTGCAATAGTCCAGTGACCCCTGACCCCATGGTTTGGTATGAAATATCCCTCATCAACAAATAGTTTGATCTAGGTGGATATCGGTGGCCACCCACCTATTCCACAGGCTCGAAAAACAATTTTCCATCTTGGCAGTTTTTCGGGTTCCAAACTTCTGGGGTTGTTTTGAGGCCCTAAACTATGTTTTTTGGGGATTTGGGGCCCAAGTGATTGTCAAAGGCACTAACCTTGGCCAATATAAAATCGTTCTTCTTGATTATACCTTTCCAACTGTGTATCGAGCGCGCCAAATGAAGATTGTATGCAAAAGTTACGTCCCCGGGAAGTTGACATATCAACTACCCCCATCACAAACCTTTTGGCTTTTCATCTTCCGGGGTTAGGGTTTTGGATTTTTCTTATGTTAAAAAGGCCTTTGGAGCCTCATTGTAACAACCATATTCTTGCGAATCCGAGTAGCCATCACATCTCTTCTCAGAGATCAGCTGCCACCATTCTAGCGAGTCTTTCACTCTGTAATTTTACAGTCTTTCTACATTTTTGCTCATTAATATAAATTGTGTATTACTGTATCTCTGTGTTTATGGTTGCATCTTTGATACATTTCTGTTATATTCTTGGATATCCGAGATATATTTGTATATTTCTTTATTATATCTCCGCTCTCATTTTGTGCCGAAAATAATCCAGATCAGTGGTATCAGAGTAGGCTGCTCTTGATCGTTTTTCAGTGCATGTCCCCGATGAGGTTTGAGCATAACAAGTTGGGTCTCGAGCTTGTCTCTCTTGAGGAAAACTTCTCTCCCATGCCCAATAAATCCTCCATGGCGGAAGAAAAGAAAAACGATGGAGCAAAATATTCTATTAATATGTTGCTTGAGCAAGCTCTCACGCGACAGAGGGATGAAATGATGGAGAAATTTTCCCACATCTTTCAATGCCTACCGATAAAAAAAGGCACGTCTTCATCAAGCGACCACTTCAGAGGCACCTCAACTTTCAAGGTAGAGGTTAATTTTTATATTCCCTCATTTGAAGGCTAGATAGATGCGGATGCCCTAGACAAATGGTTAAATCTTCTAGAAGGTTATTTCTCTGTTCACCATTTTTCTGATAGGGAAAAGATCACCTTCACACTCAAGGCTCTCCCCCATGTCAAACATTGGTGGGAAACTTACTGGGAGAAAAGTTCCACAAAGGAGTTCGGAATATATGGGGCCAATCCAACTTGAGAATATTTTGTGGATGCGGTCAAGGAACAATATTACCCTGTTGGCAACTATGAAGACCCCTACATGAGATGGACCACACTGCGGTAAGAGAGGGGCCAAGCAGTGCCGGAGTTCACCAATACCTTCCATACCTTGTGCACCAAGCTGGGTATCAAATACTCCGAGCGATATTTGGTTCTGAAATACCATGGGGCTCTACATAGATACATCCAAATTGAAATGGATTTTCTGGATATCTCATCACTCGGTGCTGCGTATAGATATGTTGTTAGAATCGAGCCAAAATTTAGGCACCAGAACAAACGAGATTTTGGATCTTCAAATCCGAAACAACCAAAGTATGAGAAAGATGACCCTAACAAACAACTTCCTGAAAACCAGTCTAAGCCACAGGAAAAGAAGGGTCAGGGGAAGACGAAGAAGGACACTAGAAAATGGTGCGATTTCCACAAAATCCCTTTGCACAAAACCGATGAATGTCACTCAAAACAGTCATTGGTGGCCAAGATCAAAGACAAGGAGCGGAACCCCGATTCAAAATCTGATTAAAAAAATACTGACAGAAGACAGATCATCGACGCAGACCCCACTGCTATTGTTGCGACCACAACAATTCAACCAGAAGAACCGATAGATCTTGAAGAGGGGGAGCACCTTTTTCATTCACAGATGTGGGTGAAGGGTACCCCACTACATTTTATTGTTGATAGAAAAATCCAAAATAACTTCATCTCAACAGAGGTCATCAAACAGTTGGGATTGTCGACAACACCACACCCGCAACCATACAACATCGGGTGGCTTCGCCAGGGATGATATCTCTGTGTTAGCCAAAATTGTCGATTGTCATATGGCATCGATCCCTTCAAAGATGAGGTATTATGTGATGTTTCCCCACTGGATGTCTGTGATGTTCTCTTGGGCCATCCATATATGTGGAAACGCCATGCTATTTTTGAATCTCGACCCCGCGGTGTCATTGTTTCTCCGAGGGGTCATCTCTACAGAATACTAGAGGTAGTTTCAACTACTGTTCCACCTAAACAACGCCACAAGGTAGTATCTCGTACTACAAAATTCAGATTCTTCACAATCTGTTCAAAAGGTGAACAGAAGGACACTGCAACCACTACAACCTCACCCTAAGCACCTTCTATCCAACAGAAACATGTCGACAAGATTGTATCAAATCACAAAAATTCCTTTCGCACACAGCCATCTCAGGTAGACCGACTGGTTGAACAGATTCAACCCCACCAACAATAGGTTCGTGATAACCTTCCACAAACTAAGCAACGTGATGTCTCCAAAAAGGCAAGTAGCTCACCAAGATTCAGATTCAACAAACGCTTCCCTCTCTTCCCCGGGAACTCAACACAATGGAGATCATTGCTTCTTAAGGAGGGAGGATTGATCTAGGTGGATAGCGGTGGCCACCCACCTATTCCATGGGCTCGAAAAACAATTTTCCATCTTGGCAGTTTTTCGAAAGTTTTTCAGGTTCCAAACTTTTGGGGCCATTTTGAGGACCTAAATGATGTTTTTTTGGGGATTTGGGGCCCATGTTACTGCCAAAGGCTTTAACATGTTATAGCTGAAAATATTCCATCTTGGTTAGACCTTTCCAACGGTGTATCAAGTGGCCCAAACAAAGATCGTATGCAAAAGTTACACTCTTGAGAAGTTGACGTATCAACTATCCCCATCGGGGCCCGCAAACCTTTTGGCTTTTCATCTTCCGGGGTTAGGGTTTTGGATTTTTCTTATGTCAAAACGGCCTTTGGAGCCTCATTGTAACAATCATCTTTTTGCGAATGCGAGTAGCCGTCACATCTCTTCTCAGAGATAAGCTGATACCATTCTAGCGAGTCTTTCACTCTGTAATTTTACAGTCTTTGTACATTTTCGCTCATTAATAGAAATTGTGTATTACTATATCTCCGTGTTTATGGTTTCATCTCTGATACATTTATGTTATATTCTTGGATATCCGAGATATCTCTGTATATTTCTTTATTATATCTCTGCTCTCATTTTGTGCCGAAAATAATATGGATCATGGTCTGGGATGAAGTAGGGTAAAAGGTGTGGGGATTCAGTTGTTCCATACACCCTGATATATGAATAATATTTATAGAGGAACCAATCAACTACCCCTTTCATCCCATTCATGGTTTCGAAGGAAATTGTGTGTCTTGGGAAACCAAACATACTAGAGTGCAAAGGGGCTAGCAAGAGATTGCATATGTCATAAAAGTGTTTCCTGTAATTAATGCTCCATAACTCAGAGTAATATACATGGATGGGGGGTTGGTTTCAGTCCCAGTTCCATCCCAGGTCAATACATTTCACAGAGGAGAAAATGGCATCAATCATGTAGGCCAACATATAAAAACAAGGCTTCTGCATACCTGGGAGATTCTTCACGTGCAAACATATGTTGAAATAACAAATGTCTGCTCAATTGAATACTTTCCCTGTCTTGACGATGGTGTGTGCCAAAGACAGCCAATCGGTTTGAAAATGTGTGCTCTTTTATTCTCCATATAGTCGACAAAGCGTGGCTACCATCATTTTGTAGGGTGTCTTGAGCCTGTGAGTGGGAACTATTTTCTGACCTTGTTTGAGGGTCTCATCCTCATTGGCCCACCAATGTTTCATTTGTTTAGCTGGTCCTTTTCTTGCTTGGGAAAACCCTTTTAATAACAGTTCATAGAGAGAGCATCTGGGAGTGGGAAGATGATATCTCGAGCCAATGTCTTCAGGTCTCAGGGAGGCTACCCACTTTCCTTGTTTACTCATGATGGTCAGTGTGGTTATATCATTTTTTTTGAGGAACCATTGCGCTGCCTCGTTGTATGGGAAAAACAGTGGTTGGGTGGCTACTAAATGGATGGCGCTTCTTAGGATATTCTGGTAAACTCCCAAATTCTCATCATCCTCAGGGAAATATGAAAAATTAAAGATCCTGTAGATTTCTTCATAACCAGGGAAGTGGTCTTCACCAGTGTGGTGATTAGTATCAGTCACTAATACTTCAACTAGTCGAGACAATGATTTATGTCCTACAACTGACTGGAAGTAAACCGAGCCCTTGGTTCTTTTGGGATTCTGGCTTGTCATGATTGATTATTAGTTGGTCTTGTATTACCACGTTGAAACAAGTATCAGTTCAATAAACATAACGTGTCAAATGTAACAACAAAAACATTTAAAAGAACAATGGGCTACCTGTGATTAAGTGGCGACAATAACTTTGTAGTAATAGTCAGTGAAAAATCAAGACAAAATTAATATTTCACAAACTTATGGCATAATATATGTCTGAAGAAGGGGTTTACAGCTTTTAATGCACATTAAACAATCGTAAATGCGCAATAACTCAGTTGTGTACAAGAATCATTTCTAAATCTGGGCTTAATCCCTATCATTGATGCTCATTAAGGGTGGCAGTTGCCCAAATTCGTGTATTGGAGGTGGTGAAAGGTCGAGGTTCAAAAATATCGCCATCAGAGTCATGCATTCAGAGAGGGACAGATCGCAGAATAATCCAAGTTCCGATGGGAGGGGTATCAAAAGCATATTCTCTTCTATTTAGAAAGGTGTGCCAACTTGAAAAGTATGAAACATTGCGAGGAAGGTGGGACCTATCGGAGTTGTGGCATTAGAGGTTGTCAGGGCGAGGCTCAAACTAAACTCCAAAGAAAGGGCATTGTATGAATATTCTCTTTTCTAAAAAGATGTACCAAGCATACTGTTTGCAGGACTTTAGAGAAAATCCATCGGAGTTCCACAAGATAAGAAAATGTTTGGACTCTGACGGAAGTGGTATCAAAAGAATATACCTTTATCTTGGAAGAATGTGCCAAATGTGCAAATGGGAGGGCTCAAAAAGGCTGTCGGAGTTATAGTTTTGGAGTTTGAAAGGATTAAGGATGAACTAGAGTCTGACGAGTATGGTATCAAAGGAATATTCCTTCAATACCTTGGGGTAGTGAAGAGTCCTAAAAAAAAATGGTAATTTATTGAATATTGATAAACGGGGAAGAAAAGTGTCCAATCTTAAGATGTCACTTGGGGAGGTAGCGATCAAACAGGTTGTATTGACTCAGGGGTGTCGAGTACACACTGATTTTGAATCTATCCATCCATGGGATGCCATGGAAGGAGTAGAGTTGATGTGTTAGAGCTATCAGAGTGTGAGGGTTGGAGTTCTGGGTGGTGTGTGGAGTAAAATACTCCGCTGAAGATGATTTCAGTAGACCCCTTTCCGATGAGAACATCATAAAGGTTTTTGTTAGAATAAAAGATGATGTGAGGCTTGTTCCAAATCAATCATGACTCATGCGAAGGGTACAAGAGTGAGATGAATCACACTGACTAAGTAAAACTAAGAATAAGGTCCTTACTGTGAGGGAGAAGAATGATAAAATTGGGGAGGAGAGGTTGAAGAGTGAAATATCAGGGGGACTGTTTATGACTGTGTCCAAAGGGCTATTATTCACAATGAATGCATAAACTGTATAAGTGATAGAAAACAAAAAGTTCTTCAAGTTCATATCTCCTTAGTGAAGTGAGAAAGTATTCCTTGTAGGAAAAATTTAAGAATAGAAGGAGGGTCCCATAAAAAAAATAAGATGGGTCATTGTGGGGGGTGAGCCACAACAAGATTGTCATCAAAATATCAACAAAAATGGGTAGCAAAAATGCAAGGGTTTGATTTTTAAATAATCTAGAAAAAAGGGGAAGGACAATGTAGTAGCAGCTGCTCTTTCTAGAAGAGAATAAACCTCAAGCTTATATTCTGTTACATCTTCTATTCCCATGTGCTTGGAAGAATCTCACCATGAATGGAAAAATGACAATAGTACTAAACAAAAAATACAATGTATAAGGGAAGAGATGAATTCTATGGAACATTGGGAGTGAAAGGGAGATATACTTTGGTACAAGGATAGAATATTTTTATGCCATCAATCAAAGTTGAAGCAACAAATATTAAGGGAGCCCCATGAATATCTGATAGCATGACATGCATGGTTCCTTAAAACATATCAAAGGATAAAAAAATATTTCTTTTGTGAATAAATGAAGAAATCTATTCAAAAATTTGTAAGAGAATGTCAGGTTTGACAAAGAAATAAAAGAGAGACAGTAAAATCTCCAGGCTTACTTTAGCCATTACGCACACCTAATCAAATATGGGAAGATATATCAATGGACTTCATTATAGGGTTACCAAAATATGAAGGTAAGGATGACATTTTTGTGGTTGTTGATAGACTCACAACATATGCACTTGTTTGCGAAATTCAACGTACATATACAACTAGCCAAGTGGAAAAAGTGTTCATGGAATTCATGGTCTTCCTAAAGTAATAGTAAGCGATGAAGATCCAATATTTACAAGAAAATTTTAGAAATAATTATGGAAGATGAGTGGAAAAAAACTAGCTATGAGTTGCGCATATAATCCATAAATAGATGGTCAAACACAAATAGTTAACAAAGGATTAGAGGGTTATCTATGATGTTATTCTTCTGATAAGCAATCTCAATGGATGAAGTGACTTCCTTTGGTAGAATGATGGTATAATACTACCTATCACACATCTACTAAAATGTCCCCATTTGAGGCCCTTTATGGATATCCAACTCCTAGTATCTCATACTTTTTTCAAGATAAGTCCAAAGTATAGGAAATAGAGTCACATATGGAGAATACTAAAGAAAATTTGAAAATTCTTAAGGAAAACCTTCAAATGGCGTAAAACAAGATGAAACAACAAGCATATCAACATTGAAGTGAAAGACAATTTGAGGAGGGTGATTGGGTATTTTTGATACTACAACCTTATATGCAATCCACACTCAAGCAAAAGAAGAATTGGAAATTAGCTCCAAAATTTTATGGACCCTACAATATTATTCGCAAGATTGTACACGTAGCGTATGAGTTAAATTTACCTTTTTTACAAACTCATAAGGTTTTTTTATGTATCTTTCCTAAAAAGGGTTTTGGGACAAACTATGCCACTACAAATAGAACTTCCAAATTAGATGAAGAAGGGAAGCTGATTCGTGAACCAGAAAAAGTTTTAGATCGATGTTCTCTATCTCTTTGGAATATATGCATTATGGAGTACCTAATCAAGTGGAGGAAAACACCTCTAGAAGAAGTTACAATGATAAATGAGTAGTTCATGAAGAAACACCCTCAATTACAAGCTTTGAGGGAAAATATTTTTTAAAGAAAGGGGCTTTGTTAAGACCCTAATATGCATTCATTGTTAGTTTATTTTTTATATTAGTAGGTTGGCTAGAACCTTTCATTGTACCCTTTGTCTTCTATATATATACCAAGGAGACCTAGTCTTAGGATCATCTTATCTTGTCTTTTGAATTGGATATATTGTAAAAAGAGGTTTCCCTCTTGAAGTGGATTGCATTCATTGAATTTTTATCATTCTCAAGGCATTGGTTCATAACAAGTTAACATTAGGAAAACCTTCTTCACAAACTAGACTTGTAAGTAGAGCCAGTTCTACCCCTTATCCCTTGGGGTCTCCATTGTCAACAACTTTTCTAATAGAATATTTCCTTCCTGATTTGATAGCTGCATGACTTCTCTCCTTCTCCCAAGCCTTCAGATAAAAATACAAGGTATAGTATTGAGCCACATGACCATAAACATGAGACCGTACACACTTAAAGGTAACACCATGGTAATCAAAGGCTTGAATAATGGATAAATTTACTTCTATAGGACCAACTCCAAGGCAAGTCCCTCCCTCAAATCTATGCCCACCGATATATGAGCCATAGACGTAATCCTAATCTATTCAATACTCATATCAACCTCATACATTAGGGGAATTTTGAGGTAAAAAATGTGTCTCAAAACAAAAAAATGTACTATTAAAATTAACTTTAAAAGAACCAATAGGATCCAGGATGATGATGTCAAGCATAAGGGTAAATATTTTTGGAGGGAAATGAAGAAAACTATTTTTTTAATCGTATTTTTGACTTATCTCCTTATAGGTTTACTCAAATTTCAAGTGTAGGCACTCATTGGATTCATAATTAAATTCTACACCCAATAAGTACCCACTTTGCATACTTTTGATAAGCCCACAATGAGATAAACTAGAAATACATGAAAACATGTTTTTTTTTTTTTCTTTTTCTTTCAAGAAACACTTTTTTCTTTCATGTATTTCTAGTTTATCTCACTATGGGTTTATCAAAAGTATGTAGACTGGGTACTTTTTGGGTGTGTAATTTAATTCCACATCCAACGAGTGCCCACACTTAAACTTGAGTAAACCTATAAGGAGATAAGTAAATACAATTAAAAAAGTAGTTTTCTTTATTTCCCTTTGAACATTCATAATGTTTATTTTATTATTTTCCTTAGGGGGGCCATTATAGACCTCAAATTTCCCCTAATGAAAGGACCCCAACGAATTCCCAATTTCTTTGAAAACCTCATAAGACCGGAACTCAATAAGAATCCTTAGATTTTTTACCCGAATAGGTGTGAGATCCATCCTCTCAGAGCAAGCATAAAAAAAAGATCTGTTGCTTTAGAAACATCATGTTTGAACCCCGTCTCTTGTAAGTTTCCATTATCTCCTTCATATTTTTCATTGAAAGCAGAATGAAACCCATCCAACCCTGGACCAAAACAAATTTTTTTGTCAAGTAATCTAATTCTGGCTCCCAAGAATTCTTTGGCCATTTCTTAAATAGAGGATCACCCATTATTCTACCCAAAAATAAACCAACTAAGGATTTTGAATCCATGTCTATGACTTTGTGCATCCATACATCATCTACTAATACCAACTTGGCTAGAGATGGTTTTAACTTTATACATATTTTCTGTTTCTTTTTTACCAAAGCTTCCCCAAAATTTGGTTTGTCAAACTCAGGCCTGCTTCGAAGGAATTCCAAAGGGATTCAAATCGAATTAACACCACCTTGATTAGATTGTAGAGAACATTCAACCAATGACTAGAATGGATTCTAGTTACCATCTCCCACATGAAAATATCCTCTAGACTCAATCACTTGAGAAGCTAACACTTCATCACCACAACCATAGATCTCTCTAATTATGAGTCTTTTGGTGGATAGAGTGCACTAGAAAAAGGAAAGTTCCCTCCCACTATATATATACTTGATCTACCCTTAGAGGAAATCACATCCTACAAGGAAACAACCCCAAAATGAAGCTCCTATAATATTGGACACCAACAAGCCTAAACTCTATGCACCTAGTCTAGCATTGAGATTTTCATACAAGGAAAATAACACCTTGAATCACCCATGGATGTGATAGGTTGAGGATACAAACATTAGAGAAATTTTGAGGTACGAATTTGAGGAAATTTGGTTGAAAATGTACCGCCAAAGCTTAATACCAATTCCATATCATACTATATTATCAAATCAAAATGAATTAAAATTCAAAAGAGGTGCATGCCTTAGTCATTTTATTATTATATAATTTGGAGAGAAGTAGAATTTTTCAATAATATAATTTGTCTACCCTAAGCATGATCACTGCCCAGGCTGCCTGAAATTGTGTTGGATATCGAGAGTGGAATTAATATGCTAACTAATTTTCCAATAGTTTTTATAGATAAGAGATAATGTATATAATATAATGTAATATAATGCACGCTTTGTTAATTAAAGGCGACACCCCTCTTATTATATGGACAAAGGGAGTGAACAAAGTACCTATGTTAATACGTAGCAAAGGTAGGAGATAGGGCTTTCGATGGAAGGCTTGGTCCATATGGTGGTCATCTATATAATCTGATTGTGTAGGTTTCCACAATTAGTCATAATAGTAGCTAAAACTTTATGGATAAAACTATGTAATAGTTTATGAAACATCTAACATTTCGAGTGGACACTCCACCCATATAATAATAATAATAATAATGCACGCTTTATTAATTAAAAGTGACGCCCCTCTTATTATATGGAAAAGGGGAGTGAACAAAGTACCTATGTTAATACCTAGGAAAGGCTTGGTCAATATGGTGGTCAACTATATAATAATAATAATAATAATAACAATTTATTTTTAAGGTCACGACCAAGCTAGACACCAAATTGGTGTATGAGATCTCCTCCGCCCAACGATTTGACTGGTAAAGTCTACACAGGTATACATACCCTACCCCCCTCTGGATTTGAACTTGTGACCTCTTAGAAGAGAGCACACATTATTAATCATATTATATAATATATATATTTTTTTAAATATATAATATTTATCTACAATTTTTTTTAATCCTATATAATTTTGAGTTGGTTCAATAACTTTTAAGATGGGACTACATATTTAATTTTCTTTCCTTATTTTGGGGGAAAACACTGCATCAAATTTTGTCTTCATAAATTGATTTTAATATAAAATATATATTTAAGGTAGCTTTTATAAAAGTGAAGTAATGATGGGCAACTTCGATAAAAGTGAAATATTAAAAAATTGTCTACATGGCATTATTTGATCAATTTATTGATTTTTTTTTCTTATGAGGACACTTTTAAGTTGAAATTTCCTCTAATTTAAAACAAAAAATGTTCTATAAACATCATCTTTAAAAGAACCAATAGAATTTAAGATGATGATGTCAACCATAAGGGTAAATAGTTTTGAAGGGAAAGAAAAAAAAAACTACTTTTCTTATTCATATTTTCAACTTGTCTCCTTAGGTTTACTCAAATTTTAAGTGTAGGTAATATTTGGATGCAAAATTATATTTCACATCCAATGAGTACCCACTTTACATAATTTTGATAGATCCACAATGAAATAAACTGGAAATACATGAAAAAAACACGTTTACACATTTTTTTTCATGTATTCCAAATTTATCTCTCTACGAGTATATCAAAAGTATGTAGAGTGGGCACTCATTGGATGCGAAATTTAATTCCAAATCTAACAAGTGCCTACACTTGAAATTTGAGTAAACCTATAAGGAGATAAGTGAAAAATACAATAAAACAAGTAATTTTTTTATTTTTTTATTTTTTTCCCTTTGAGAATTCATAACTCTTATTTATTTTAACTCTTTATTATTTTCCTTAGGAGGCTCATTTTTTACCTCAAAATTTCTCTATTGACTTCCTTAGGTGACGGAAAACATGAATTTACACCATATTGCCAACCCACCTAACCAGCCTCCAAAGCTATGACGAAGGGAATGGTCAACTTACCTGCTAGCTCTGCATACAAATTGTCAAGAGTGTTGTCCCTTCCACCAAAAAGCACTAGATATGGGATTCTACCCACATAATTATCATAGAACAAATTCATTGAACCATGAGAATAACACCTTGATGATATGGAGACACAACCCTCTAGGGGTACAACTAAGTCCTTGCATTGAGATCCTAGAGAGGCCCAAATATTTTGTCCTTCAAATGAATTTGGTGAAAAATTCACTTGATTAAGATCCATTATACCCCCACTTCAAGTGAAAAATACAACACACAAAAAAAAAAAACTGTGATTTCCATTATCACTATGAATAGAAATTATGATTTTTTCTTCGAAAAAAATATTATTTTTTATTTTATACATAAATACATACACACATATTATTATGAAATACATATATCGAGGAAACCCATTAGAAACTTCCCCTCATTCTGAGGATGATACCTACAATAAATTCAATTCTCTAGGGCTCAAGGATAATACAACAATACACTCATTAATAGGTCAACATGTCACTTATGGGAATCGTTCTTGGGTGGGGAGGATAACAGTCCTTCTCTTAACTTCCCAAGCACCCAGTTGACACACACACACACACACACACACACACACACACACACACACACACACACATATTCCGGTAACATATCCCAAGGGAAACCTTCCAGACCTATCATTTCAAAAAATCATGAATATATCATATATAAATCAACAACAATTGGCTCACTAAGAGCATACATGTCACACAGTGATATTTGAAATCGAGTGGGGATGGTAACAAATTTTCCTCACAACCACTCAAACTACACCTAATTGAATCTGTGTGTGTGTGTGTGTGCGTGTGTGTGTTTGAAATGTAACCAAGCATCCCACCCTCTATCCCTTAATCAAGGAAAGCATTACCCATGGCTCACTAAGAGCAAAACACATCAAAAGTGGGATATGAACTTGTGTGGGGAGGATAACATTTCTCCTCTTTAATCGACTGGAATGGATGCCCTTCTAGAGTTTGAAGTTTGAGTCTGGTTAATGAATTTTTAGGATGACGTTGCTGAAGAGTCTAGGTTCTAAGTGAGCGGATCACCTGGTAATTATTCTAGCCTATGTGACAAAAGAAAGATAAATAAAAATTTAGTAACTCTTCTTTGCGGCCCTAAATACTAGATTTTTGTATTGAATACTAATGTGTTAACTATATCTGAGGGATGGTTCTTCTTTATGACTTGCAAAAAATCTGAAGCTCTGAAGCGATTGAAGGTGGTATCCTCAAGGACATTGCTTTCTGGGGGGGTGCACCCCCCTCCTCTCCATATTCTTAAGAGAAAGATGCATTTAGGATGTTGGTTTTGTTGTTGAGTAATTCGATTAGAAGTGTGCCAACACAGTTTGTCAAGAGATTGGATGAAATCCTGAAATTTCAAATGCCCTTAGCTCATGCAAGACACATGGCTCCGAATATGGAGGACATGGCCTTGATTATCTAGTTCATTGGGATTTTTCCTTCCCCAAAGGCCATGTCAATCTGGATTTAAAAGAGTTGGATCGCTTGATAAAAAAAAAGCTTTCATACTACTTCTGAGGAAGAGGATTCTACACTTTCTATTTAAAAAATAAAGAGGATAGGGATTTAATATTTTGAAATGGGCCATATTTTTATGGAAGTCAAGGAAGTCAAGGACCCCCCAAAGAAGGAGGTTTGGAGCCACACATTCAACAAATATACTCCCCAACTACATTCTTTGTCTTTTTATTGGTAATGGATTTATTTTCTACATTCTTTCAAATTGTTTATTCATGTATATTGTCGTAGTTCCTTTAATAATTTTTTTACATGAATAGATGAGGGTTTGAATCTTTTTAGGGTATGTATAGGATATGTTTTTCATATTCTAATTTCATTTTGTTTGGATCTAATACACAACAATTATATTAGTATAATTTGTACACCCTTTTTGGAATTTATACCCAACACCAATCGTTATTGTTGTTGGTGGTTAATATCGCCCTCCGAGGAAGGGAAAGGAAATATGGGAATGACACTAGAAAGGTGTCAAATTCCTCATTCTCCACTTACATGTTAGAGGGTGGGGGTAGTCATTTCTCCAGGAAAGGAAAACACATCCTACAATATATCCATAGTAGATGGTTAGTTGGTAGCAACTCTTAAATTTTCCAATTCTTGCCAAACATGCTCATGGAGATGTATTTGAAGTTAATATTTATTTTAAGGTATTTTGTAATTATGAATTTATGTTTCATATCTTTACACTTGATACAATGACATTACTTATTTTCTAGTGTTCTATCATTTGATGTCTTGTAAAGAGGAAAATACTTAGGTTCTATATTTATGTATGTCACTCTAGGTTGGTAAACAAAATTTTCTTGTCTATACAACTCTTTTGAATATCACATAACTTGGAGGAACAAATTAGCATGCAATTTATACTTCAAAATTTTGGATTTTCTATATCCACTTAATTGATAGGAATATTTTTTCTATACATTATTTACATTAAAGGCACACTTTTAAGGGTAGGGTATCTTGAATTTTTTTTTTGTTCTACAAAAATTGTCGACTAATACCATTTCTAATGTCTTTGACTTGACAACTTACAAACCAATCACTATTTTCTAAGTATTACAGTGAAACCACCTTCAAGGTCATGCGGCCCTTCAAAGCCTTCAAAGTCCTCCTCTACCTCATGTTAATCAATGGTTGTAAAAGTGTCCATTGAAGTCTTTTCACCCTCATATTCAAGGAGTTCTAGTTCTTTGATAAATACTCTAGGTGTACAAGGATAAATACTTTTCCTCCTCCTTATCACTCAACTATCAGTGCACATAGCTATCCCGACCACCATTCTTTCTCATGAAAAATATACATGCCATCCTTGATGATGATTCAACATTGAATTCTCTTATTTTATTTAAGAAAGAGAGTTGTTATTTTTTGTCATCCACAATAGCAGGGGTAGATGTTTTAATGGTGGAGTTGGGAGTCTTGGCCTTCTTGTTTTTGTCCATGTTTTGTCATTATGAATGGAGGAGGTATTAACGACTTCATTGAGAAATAGATATACTAGAGAAGGGGAATCTTAGCTTTTTTCATTAGAATTAGGACAAGGTGACATAGTGTAGTAAGATAAGGATTACTGTTTCACTATTTTTGTCACTATTTCTTCTTATTTCATGTTAGGGTTTCATAGGTTTTAAGTATTGTAGTGTTCTAGTTACCTACTAAATGTTCACAGATAATACAATAATGATTGATTGGATTGAATCAAGTAGAGGTTGCACCGCAATATCCCAATTCATACCTAGTGTGTGTATATTTAACAGTAATACCAATATGACCAAAGATAGTATTTGAATTGCTACAAAAAAATCGAGGGAGCTATCACATGGAGGAGGATAGGAAGAGGTGGGGAGTAGATTGTGGTTATAACTTTTCCAAAAAAAATTCTTTGTTTTGAGTTAAATAAATTATTGAAATATATATTTAGAAGTGAAAATTATAACTTAATATAGGATACTCATCCCTATAGAAGAAATATTTAGTTGTCAAAGCTATGAACTGTCAACTAATTGCATGATAGATATACAAGTTGGGCATAGAAAATATAATCAAGTGGTGTGTTATATAGAATGAGAGAACATGAATACTCTAGGAAAGTCATGGAAAAGTGGTAAGAGGCCAGGATAGAGGCAAGGTCATATCCTAGAAAGTGTTGGAGGAGATATTGTGGTGGCACATAGTATTCAAGGATAAACAACAATATGCTAATTCTTGTCATGTTTGTTATAAAATGGGAGAGCCTTCCATGAGGGATGATTCACCACTTCACCCTATAGTTGATTGTAACCATTTGAGAAATGGGAAGTATACTTTGTCGAACCCATTAACCATTCTTCTAGGAACTATGGGCTTGCTACATCAACAACCAAATGATTACCTCACCCAATAGGTAGAGGAGACACCAACAAGGTATTATAACAGACATATGATTTCTAGATTCATCTTTGAGAACATCATATCTAGGTTTGACAATCCCAAAATTTTGACAATTGATTAAGGTAAAAATTTCATGAGCTTCACCATTAGAGCCTTAAATTTAAAATTCATGGTATAACATCATACTAGCATCTCATATCATCCACAAGCAAACATGATGGTTCAGGAATTTAATAAGATAATGGAGAAAGTATTGACAAAGATTTGTGCCATTAATTGTGACGATTGGGATGAGCACTTACAAATGGTACTTTAAGCATAACATACCACACCAAATAAACTAACAAAGTATACTCCTTTCAGTTTGGTTTATGCAAAAGAGGTGGAATTAACTATACATGAATGTTAAAGGAGGAGTCCATCCTTAACTAATTAAAAAAACTTATGGATTTATAAGAAGACCTCTTCCTAGTGGCACAATACCACCAAATTGTTAAGTCACAATAGAAAGCATGGCATGATTTCCATATCAAAAACAAGAATTTTGAGAAAGGTGACTTAGTACTACTCTACAACACCAAATACCTAAAGCATCTTGGAAAGTTTAATATGCATTCACTAGGATCTATTTTAGTCATGGATATCTAGGATTTGGTAGTAGTTCAATTGGATCAACTTGATGGAATACTTTGGAAGGGGTGGGTGAATGAGTCTCATATGAATCCCTTTACGCCTATGTTGGGTATGTGTTATATTCTTTGCATGTGTGTGTGTGGGTGGATTTTGCTATTTTTAGCGGTTTTCTAAATTAATCCCGAATTAAGGGATTAGGGTTTTGGTAGCTACATAATACCTAAAATATTGTATATATTGTATTGTGAATGGTGAAATTAATACAATGAAGAGTTGAAAGGTGCAACACCAAGGAAGGATGGTTTTCTCCGGGTTACGGGTTTCCAGCGTAAATCTATGTGTACTGTGTGTATGAACCATTGATTAATTTATGTTTTGCTTAAGAATATGTATGCATTGATTTACTTCATGGTTTTAAAAATTACATGTGGTATCAAAGCCACATTTTTGGCTTCTGAGGGATGCCTTTGTTGCTAAGGGTTTGGCTCGGTCTTGATAGATCAAGTTTATCTTGGGTCTATGATAAACCTAGGTTTAGTGGGAGATTTTGCAGTGGTGATTCAAGTGTAGAAAGAGGAATGTTGAGCTCTTCTAGAATCGAGATAGAGAATTTCAACGGTAAAAACTTTGAGCCATGGAAGCTCAATATGGAGGAATTTCTTGTAGACAAAGAACAATGGATCGTTGTGGATCCTGGTACACAACCTACTGGTACATAGTCTCCTGGCACACAGACTACTAGTACACAACCTATTGGTATGTCGAAGGAATATTGGGAGAAGTTGGATAGAAAAACAAGGAGTACTATTTGACTTTGCCTGGAAGATTTAGTGTTGTTGAGTCTCTCGAGAGAATCTACAGCCAAGGAAATATGGGATAAGTTAGGGAATATGTATCAATCAAAGTCCTTGGTAAATAAGTTGTTTCTTCAAAAGAATTTGTATCATCTTAGGATGGAAGATGGAGATTTTGTGGCATAACATCTAAATGCCTTCAATACTATGGTAAGTCAACTTGTCTCTATTAATATTACGATTGTAGAAGAAGATAAGTGTATTACTTTGTTATGTTCTTTGCTAGACTCTTGGGATAATCTGGTTGCAACAATTGGTAGTACCACTCAATCTACATTGAAGTATGAGGATGTAGTTGCATCCTTGTTATCTGAAGAGATGAGGCAAAAAAACATGGATGGTCAGAGAACAGATGCTTTATTTGTAAGAGGCCGTACCCAAGACAGGAATCCTAGTAAGTCTTTTTTTTGGGGGGGGGGGAGATCTAAATCTACAGGTAGATCTAAGTCTCCAAAAAAATCTTTGAGGAAATGCTGGAAGTGTGGCAAAGCAGGGAATTATAAGAAATATTGCAAGTCTAAGAAGGTTGATAAACCAAAGGGATCTGATAATGCCTCTTCCACAGAGGTGAAAACCTCCACTGAAGAAGGAGGTGATGTTTACTTGGAATCTACAGGTACACATGCAGACCATGGTGTATGGTTGATCAACTCAGGTGCGTCATATCACATGACTCCTCACATGAAGTGGTTCTGTGAATATGAACAATACGATGGTGGTGATGTATTCCTAGGAGATGACTTGACAACAAAAATCATGGGACATGGAAGGGTTAAGTTGTTGCTAAAAGATGGAAGGATTATAACTCTCCATAGGGTTCTTCACATTCCAAAACTAGCCAAGAGCCTAATATCTATAAGCAAGTTGGATGATGCAGGTGTGGATACTGTATTGGGAAAGGGCACTTGCAAGATGGTACGAGGAGAAATGGTGTTGATGAGGGGAGTTTGGTGTGGAACTATGTACAAGTTGTTGGAAAGAACTTATACTAATGGGTGTATCAGTTCCGTTGTCCCTGAGCAGAGAAATAAAGAAGACAAGACCAATACTGTCCCTAGAAAGAAGACCATGCCATGGCATCAAAGACTAGGGCATATTGGATAAAAGGGTCTTCGAACACTACACAGTAAAAGTATGGTTGAAGGTATGTCTAATTTCACTATGGATTTTGATTTCTGTGAACATTGCATATATGGGAAACATAATCGAGTAAGATTTCCATCTAGTGGTACAAGAGCAAACGAGATCTTAGAGTTGATACACAATGATGTGTTTGGACCCGTGCATTTTCCATCACTAGATAAATCTTTGTATTATGTTTCATTCATAGATGATTTCTCAAGGAACACATGGATTTATTTTCTTATAAATAAATATGAGGTATTTGATAAATTTAAAGAGTTTAAGGCTCTGGTAGAAAATCAGACAGAGAAGAAAATAAAGGTATCGAGGATAGATAATGGTGGCGAATTATATGGAAATGAATTCGAAGAATTCTATAAGAATTGTGGTATAGCAAGGAAGAAGACTACTCCATACACACCTCAATAGAATGGAGTTTTATAAAGGATGAACAAGACACTGATGGAAAAAGAAAGGAGCATGCTTAGTGGTGCTGAGTTAGGACAATAATTCTGGGCAGAGGCAATGGGTACAACATGTTACCTGGTCAATCGTTCACCCTTATCAACGTTGGATGATAAAACTCCACATGAGGTATGGACTGGTAATAAACCCTCTCTTGAGCATCTCAGAGTGTTTGGTTGTGATGCTTATGTACATGTTCCAAAGGAAAATAGAAGTAAGATATATAATAAAGCTAAAAAGTGTATCTTTATTGGTTATAAAGATGGTGTGAAAGGTTACAAGCTTTGGAACCTAGAAACTAATAAGACTGTTTACAGTCAGTATGTTTTTTTTAGAGAGGTGAAAGATGTTCCCAAACATGAATTCCTACCAAGGCAAGAATAACCCGAGAAAACCAAGTTTGAGTTGAATGATGCAAAATTTGAATCAACTGAAGAAGATGAAGCAAAAGAAGAAGAACCTCATACCCCAATATTGAGGAGACCAGTGAGGGAAAGAAGGCAACCATAAAGGTATAGTCCACCCAATTTTCATTCTAATTTTTCTTTATCTATTATTGATGATGATCCCAAAACTGTCAAGGAAGCAGTGAATTCAGAGGATAGTAAACTCTGGAAGAAGGCCATGGTTGAAGAAATGGATGCCTTGGATAATAATGAGGCATGGGATCTAGTTGAGTTGCTAGCTGGAAGAAAATATGTTGGTAGAAAATGGTTGTTTAAGAAGAAATTTAATGCAGAAGGAAAAGTGGAGAAATACAAAGCTTGGTTAGAAGAAAAAGGTTATTCCCAGGTAGAGGGAATTGAATTTGGTGATATTTTTTCTCCTGTTGCCAAGTTAACTTCTATTAGATTTATTTTATCTATTGCTGCTGCTTTTGATCTTGAAGTGGAACAAATGGATGTGAAGACAACATTCCTACATAGGGATCTGGAAGAAGAAATCTACATGAAGCATCCAGAAGGATTTGTAGTGAAGGGAAATAAAGAGTTGGTCTGTAAGCTAAAGAAGTCACTATATGGTCTAAAGCAATCACCTAGGATGCGGTACCAAAAGTTTGACACATACATCATTGGATTGGGATTTGTGAGAAGCATGGATGATCATTGTGTATATTCCAAGAAGGTTGGTAATCACTTCATTTAT
>ML777862.1:210221-225581 GCA_009831015.1 Picea engelmannii
GTGTATATTCCAAGAAGGTTGGTAATCACTTCATTTATGTAGTGTTGTATGTTGATGACATGTTGCTGGTAGGAAATAACATGGATGTTATCAAGGAGGTGAAATCACAACTATCCTCCAAATTTGACATGAAGGATCTCGGTATTGCAAACTTCATTATGGGAATGGATATTAAAATAGATCGTGAAAACATGAAACTTTGGTTGAATTAGAGAAAATATGTTGAGACGATATTGCAAAGGTTTAATATGCATGGAAGTAAACCGATCAAGGTTCCTATTCCTATACGTGTAAAGTTGTCTGCAGATCAGTTTCCCAAGACACATGAGCAAAAGTCAAGGCATCTAGAAAAAGTTAGGTTGAATATAAAATTCCTATGAGCTAGAAACAAACGATATTCCTAATATTACAAATGATATAAATGTATTTATCTAGTGCGTTGGCATGTGTAACATTATTCACCATGAAGAGAATTTAGAATTTCCTTGTAAAGAGTCAAGTTGTAACTGAAGTCTTAAGTCTAGTTCTATTTTAGAACTAAAGTGTAATGTTGAGTTGCAACTAAAGCCTTAATTCTAGTTCTATTTTAGAACTAAAGTGTAATGTTGAGTTGCAACTAAAGCCTTAAGTCTAGTTCTATTTTAGAACTAAAGTGTAATGTTGAGTTGCAACTGAAGTCTTAAGTATAGTTCTATTTTAGAACTAAAGTGTAATGCTGAGTTGCAACTAAAGTATCAAGTCTAGTTCTATTTCGAACTAAAGCATACCGGTCTCAAGTCTAGTTCTATTTTCGAACTAAAGTGTAATGCTGAGTTGTAACCAGTCTCAAGTCTAGTTCTAAGTTCGAACTAAAGTATGAAGCTGAGTTATGATTAACTCATGCAAACAGGTTACTATTTCGAGTATATCCTCCTCTCCTCTTCAGCCTATATAAGCAGAGGTCGACCCCTCTCTTCAACACAGTTTTGATATGCAGGTTAAGGGTGAAGCAATAGAGGCAAACATGTCAGTGATAAAGAGGCAACATTCCAAAGCAACATATCAATGTTATATATCAACAATAGAGGCAACATATCAGAGGTGTATTTCAGCAAGGTATTTTAGGTCTTTGTCAGGTTAGAGTCATCTTGGCAAGCTCTTTAAGAGAAGAACATTCATGGTGGATATTTTTAAGTGATCTTACATTATTAATGAAGTAAAGGAATATCGTTCGTTGGTTTTTTTTTCCCTGTACAGGGTTTCCCCAGGGTATATGTGTTGTTGATGTGCATGCTTACTCATCTACATAGTTATTTCTATTCGATTATGATTTGGTATTGTTGAAGTGTATTAAGATGGAACCAAAGTGTTGAAGAAAATAAAATAATTAATCTGCATAAGAAATCAAGCTCATAATTTAACACTCACCGCCACAAAGGTCATAGATTTTTAGATGGCATCCTCCACACCAACTGGCTTCCGAGAGGCACTGGGCCTTGCTCCATGAGGTACAAGTCAGGCATTATGGTGAGTGTCATTTCAATATTTTAGGCATTTGTGTATGTTTTATCTTAGACTGCTTTAGATTTCATAACATATGCTTGGACATTATTCGTTTTTCCCTGTTTCACCTTGGTGGTTGACATTGTGCCCTAGTAAGTGGTCTTCCTAGGGAATGGGTTTGCTACTAGGAAATCCCTTGAAGATCCATCATACCATTCTCGACTATACTTATCACTTTTCATCACTTAAACCCCCCATTTCCTTATCTCTTGGTATTTTAGGGTGTATTGACCCAAGAAGGGTTGTCCCTCATTCTATGGAAAGAAGGGGTTGAAGGCCCAAAGGGATTGTTGTTGGGTAAAATATAAAATCCCACATATGAACCTTCCAAATTATTTTCCCAGGGATCCCCCAAGAAAGCAATGAAACACTTATCTGTAAGAAAAGGAAGACCCACGAGAATAAATGATAGAATGCTTAGGGGGTTATTTGGAGGATAGTAGGTCTCATCACGAGGATTGGATCTCTTGCCTCATTGAGGCATCCCATTTCAACCATTAATTCTTGATTATGTTACAAAAGTAACATAAAAACATAAGGCTACATAAAATCTAACCCTCTAACCCCTAATAACTCATAAACTAACTATATGAATTAACAATAATTTTTCCGTAAGTCTCTACTAACCCTAGCTCACTTGTTGAGCTAGTTAGAAGTATTTTTTAGTGGATGATTTTTATGATATAAATATTGGTTTGCTACAACCATAAGTATGATAAATATCACTGCAACAAGCTTTTGTTTCAACCTTGCATTTTGTGATAGAGCATTACTTAATCATTGATGAGTTGAGCTAGCTTTCACTAACTTGTCTCTTGTTTATTTTATCATATGATTAACACTTATATTGTATCCTTTGCTATATTTATTGAAATTATATATTTCATTTAATTTTTATGCAATTAGGGATAAAAATATTAACTTGCTTGTCCAACTAACATATTACATTATATGTTTGGTTTTCCTTGTGTCTTGGGAAGGTATTCACATTTGGAAGGTCAATCAACTCATTTGGAATCCATTAAAACTTCCCAAGAATATTTTACAAGATATTCATACCACTTAGAATTGACCTCTAGGGACATCCATTCATACTTATCATTTTCCATCTCATTTCCCCCTAGGGTCACCAAGATTCCCCCCTTAAGGTGACTACCTCACCTCTAAAGTGACAGGAACACCTGCCTAAGGTGATAATGGGTAGGCGATCTCCTAATTGTCACTAATTGGTGGTTGGGTCGACCCTTTCCAAACCTATAAATTGTGAGATAACATTTTGGCATTGTTGTCGGGGAGGATTTTGAATCCTTTTTAGAACCCTAACGACACTTTGGCAAGTTATCCCGAAGCCTTAATCCCTTATCTTTCCCAGTGACTCCACCCAAGGGACATTCCCTTTCCACCTTCCTTGATGAAATCTTCTTGAAGCTCATCTGGCGACTCCAACCCTCCAGAACCCTTCCTCTTCCAAGCCTTTTCCCCCTGGGAGGTTCAAGCCTTCTAAGGTTTACCAAAGAAGGCCTCCTCTCAAGTCTCATGTTGTCAAAACCATCTTCCATGGTACCCTTCCCCTTGCTCCAATGGCTTACCCTTGGGAAACGGACCTCTACAAACCCCTCAATATGTCCATTAATCAAGGATACCCCAATACAATGCCAAAATAGTCTAACAATTGGTTTCCAAAGTTCCCAGGAAATAATGTAGTGACCGTTGAGGATCATATTTATGTCTTGGGCTGAGACATGGAAAATGCAGGTATTGAGAATGAAGACGTAGCCATGAATTTATTTTCCTCATCATTAATAGAAGAATCTCTTGATTGGTTCAGATGCCTTCCCAACAACCATCTCACGTCATATGAATCTTTTTCCAACTTGTTTAAGAGCAGATGGTCAACAGAAACAGACTATGGGACACTTGGAGCTCAATTCAATCAGATTAAGAAAAAGGAGAATGAGACAATGAAGGAATTCACTTGGGAACTTATGATAAAATTATAACATATATTTTATGACTTAGGAATAATATTATTTTATTCCTTGGCTTAAGTCCCCATGACTTAGCCCCTTTCCTTCTTGTGGAGTCCTATCCCCCCATACTCTTTGGTTTGACTTGGTCTGCAACAATGATGCATTTTATTAATAAAAATGAGTATGATTATGTAATACATTTTTTAGGCGTGTTATCCCCATTTTGTGGGGTAACTAAGGATATTATGTCTCGAGGCCCTCAGGTTGTAGATATAGAGTGTTGAGATACTACATGACCAACAATATCCATTTGCATAGATGGAGACCCTTCTCACCACCAAAGAGTTCATAGATTTTTAGATGGAATCCACCACACCAAATGGCTTCCAAGAGGCACTGGGCCTTGCTCCATGAGGTAAACGTCTGGTATTATGGTGAGTGTCATTTCAATATTTGAGGCATTTGAGTATGTTGTATCTTAGACTTCTTTAGAATTCATTACATATGCTTAGACATTATTCCCTTTTCCATGTTTTACCTTGGTGTTTGACATTGTGCCCTATTAAGTGGTCTTCCTCAGGAATGGGTTTGCTACTAGGAAATCCCTTGAAGATACATCATACCGTTCCCAACCATACTTACCAATTTTCATCACTTAAACCCCCCATTTCTTTATCTCTTGGGATTTTAGGGTGTATTGACCCAAGAATGGGTTTTCCCTAATTCGATGGGAAGAAGGGGTTGAAGGCCCATAGGGATTATTGTTGAGTAAAAGATAAAAACTTACACATGAACCTTCTATATGCTTTGCCCAGGGATCCCCCAAGAAAGAAATGAAACACTTATCTGTAAGAAAAGGGGGACCCATGAGAATAAATGATAGAATGCTTAGGGGGTTAGTTGGAGGATAGGAGGTCTCATCATGAGCCGATATATCATGATAATGGGTATCTAGAGGTATGACATTACCATCGTTTTGTCACCAAGCCAGGGTAATGGCTCTCAGTTGCATGGCTGAGAGAAAGGGGGTCTCATCACGAGCCAACCTTTTCATTTCCAAAAGATATTTGTGAGTGACACTGTCATTATCTGGAAACCACACCAGGGCAGTGGCCTTCAACTCATCCTTTAAAATGTGAAAGGAACAAAGAATGGAAAAATGACGGGCTTGGAAAAAATTTCATTGCAAACGAAGGTGCCACACACCCTCTATAAAGGAACCCATGAATGAGACACTACAACCCCTTGTATGTCATGAACCCCATGCCCTTTGAGTATTGATCCTTAACCACTTCATCCACTTTACATGGATTAGATATGGATCACTTGGGAAACACTCCTTGACCTAGGGAAGATCTTCCCAATAGGATGCCTCGTCAACCCTCCCATATCCAAGCTTGGAAAGTCACGTAACGTCTTTGAGAACTTACTTGTTTGACATGGTAATCTTTGATGCACATGCTTAGGTGGATCATTTAGTGATTTGATTTACTCATAATGATATTTTGACTTGAGATCCTTGGAGGGTGTGCTTATTTGTCTTTGCAGGACCTAGCTGGTGGAAAATTTTGGAGGAACAAGCCTAGCTTGGGCTTCCACAGGGCTTGAAGCTCACAGGTTGGATGCTAAGGGACCGGATGCCGGATGAGAGAGATGTACCTTTGGATACCTAAAATATCACTTGAGATACATGACATATCCCTCACATGTCAAACATTTTGACTAGGAGAGGAAAAATGTCATATTTTGGAGACATGACATCATGCTTGAAGGGCTTGAGGTGGTGGTGGCTACACATTTTCAAGGAAGAAACCCTTAGATCATGAATAATAAAGGTGGATTGGAGACACATGGCATTTGGAGGACAAACCCTAACATCTTATACTCAACCTTTGGCCTAAAGGTGTCAAAACGTCCCTCCTAAAGGGGTGACGTTACCCTCAGTGTTTTCATTTGTGCAAAAAGTAGAATTTAAAGTGAATTGTTTAATATTATTTGTGTAAACGGGAAAGATTAGGGTTGTTGACCCCTAGTATTTTGGTTTACCCTAAAATTATGTGGACAAACTATTTTAGTGACATTTTGTATAAATAGAGATCATAAGATCTCATTTTAAAACATAACTCTCCCATTGTGAGAAGTATTGGACTGAAATTTTTACTATCTTTAGCTAGTTTCTCTCTCGTTCTCTTGGGTATGGCTATATATTTGGTTATTGGTTGATGGAAGTGATGTGATATCCTTGGAAGGATCTTCTTTGCTATTGTGGTGGTCTGTCTTATCTTTTTTCCTTGAATTGGTAAGGATTTTTACATTGTGTTATCATTTGTTATTCAAGTCAAGGTTATTTTCTAGAGCTAGGTGGAAAGTATAAGGGAATACACCCCCACCTTATTCTCCATCATTATTTGCTTACATTTTATTGTTTTAATAAGGGTTTTCTAAGAGAAGTATAAGTGCATACACCCTCTTATCCTAAACCCTAGCTAGGGATACTTGCCTTGGGGAGTAAGATGATTTAGACCCCTAAGGAGGTAGTACCTCTAGATCATTCTTTTCTTGACTCCATTAACCCAATTGTTAAAGGTACTAGTCATTATTTGTTGCATTGGAGAACTAAATTTTTGCCTTGGTAAACGAGAAATTTTCAAGTTTTAAAGTTGTTCCTTGAGACTTTGGCTCTCTTGTCTCATGAGGCATCCCCTTTCAACCATTAATTATTGCTGCTGTTACAAAACTAAACTACAGCCATAAGGATGCATAAAATCTAACCCTCTAACCCCTAATAACTCCTAAACTAACCCTAGGAATTGAATATATTTTTTCCTTAAGTCTCTACTAACCCTAACGCACTTGTTGAGAAAGTTAGAAGTAGTTTTCAATGGATGATTTTTCTTCTATAAAGCTTGGTTTTATACAACCATAAGGATGATAAATATCACTCCAACAATCTTTTTTTTCAACCTAGATTTTTGTTCTAGATCATTACTTAATCATTCATGAGTTGAGCTAGATTTCACTAGCTTGTCTCTTGTTTATTTTATCATATGCTTAACACTTATATTGCAACGTTTGCTATATTTATTGAGATGATATATATCATTTACTTTTTCTGCAATTAGGGACATCAAGCGTAACTTTATTTTCCAACTAACATATTACATTATATGATTGGTTTTCCTTGTGTCTCGGGAAGGTATTCACACTTGGAAGGTCACTCAACTCATTTGACAACCCTTGAAACTTCCAAATTCTCTTTTCTAAGCTCTTCATACCACTTAGAATTGACCTCTAGGGACATCCATTCATACTTATCATTTTCCATCTCATTTCCCCATAGGGTCACCGATATTCCCCCCTTGAGGTGACTGCCACACCTCTAAAGTGACGGAAACACCCGCCTAAGGTGACAATGGGTAGGTGCTCTCCTAATTGTTGCTAATTGGTGGTTGGGTCGAGCTTTTCCCACCCTACAACTTGTGCGGTAATAAGGATCACTGGCCTAATCACATAGACACTTTGGCCACAAAATGTATATATACAAAGGCGCTCTAGCCCAAAACATCCCCGTTGACCAACCTATAAAGCATATGTACATTTACAACTTGGGGTTTGTCCTAGGGGTATTTCATGACACGACAACCTGACTAACATGGCATGACACCTAGAGGCTGACGTGGCATGACTTATCCTCCTCCTCTTTCCTTCAACGGTGATCAACAACTTCTCTTGGATGAACCAACATTTTTCCAATTTCACCGACCCGACCATTGATCATCGGTGATTTATGTTGGCAAACAAAACAATTCACCAATTTTTTTGACCCAATAAATCTTAGTTGTCTATCTACACCACTTTCCAAACCACTGAAAACATATTCAAACCATCGATCTACTTCACCTTCCCAATTGTCGAAAAATAAATCTCGATTGTCGATTTGATTCACCTTCCCAAGTGTTGAAAATGAATCTTGACTGTTGATTTGATTCACCTTCCCAACTTCCGAAAATGAATCTCAATCGTCAATTTGCTTCACATTCCCAACTACCGAAAACGAATCTCGACTGTCGATTTGATCCACTTTCCAAACCGCCGAAATGAATCTTGATCGTTGATTCACTCCATTTGCAAAAATCCGAAAATGAATCTTTCCCGTCGATCTATTTCATTTTCCCAATTGCTGAAAATTTATAACTTTTTGGGTTGTTCTACGATGAATCTAGGCCATTGATTTCGAAATCAAACATTATCTCGACCATCAAACCATGAGACTTTACCCAATTCTACAACGACCATTAAAACATGAATTTCGACCTTCCAAGTTGAATTTAAATATACAATGTACAGATTAATGTCCTTGATCGTCTCTGAGAGGGTTATGAGAAAAATTTCAAACTGAATGGTTTATAAATTTGAGGATTTTACTCTAGTTTCATAAATTCCCCCCAAATCCATTACAGAACAAAATATGTAACAATGAATTTTACCAAATTCATGCTGGTTCTTGGCCCATATAGGTCTAGTGTTGAACAAAAAGTTCTGATACCAATCTGTAAGGTTCCCTAGCCTAACTGAGGTCCATTATGTGTGGAACACTCATAAAATTTAAATTTTTGTTTCCAACTAATTTCCTGTAGATTACCAACTACAAATTACACATAGATTTAACTATTGTTTGATACCATTAATTAAATGCAACTACAATATAATAAAATTGACATGAATGCAATTTAAATAACTCAAACACAACAATATATAAATTGTTATTAAACATAGAGCAAACACATAGCCATTAAAACTCATAATACAACACATAAAAAAGATTAAACACTTATCTTTTAAAATATTTTTGCAACCAACTGCTTGGGATGGACATTCCATCCAAATATAGACTTTTTGTTATAGATCTAAATAGTAAGTCACCCTTTAGTTGGGGCTAATAATCCACAAAAGAGGGTGGTCTCTTGCTATCCACTCACAACTTAGAAGATCCCACAACCCACTGACATTCATCTACATTTATCCCTATTTTTCACCAAATCTCTTCCTCTCGACACACCCAACACAAAGAATGTATCCCTTCACTACTTTCAATCCATTAGGCATTCCATTCATTAATCAAGCTCTCTTTGATACATGTAACCAAGAATCTCTCTATTGTGAAAATCGAGGGAGCTAATTGCTAGGAAAACTACTAAGAAAACAACAACAATCACTTGGTGTTACAATGCAATTCACATAGGAGTTCACTCCTCAGGCATGGAAACCCAACTCTTCATTATTCTGCTCCAAATTCACTCCAGGATTTTCCCTCCATGTCTACTCCATCTCCAATTCTCTGCTTTCTGTTCATGCAAAATATTACTATAAAAACTGCCTTCTCTCCCCATATGAATTTCATCTCTTTAATTAGTTTCTTGATTTAAACACTTCCTTAAGTTGATTGTACTCATCCCCCATGCTCCCAATAACTATGGGATGTGACTCTTGACACCCACCCTCTTACATGCATTCAATGATTGGCTTCCGGAGCACCGAATCAAAAAAATAGAAGGTTCATATACTAATAGAAATTTTAGGAAGTGGGTTGAATTAATAGACATGGGTAATTACCCCTTAGACCCTTCTTAGACACTCCTATACATTCCCCTCTCTTGTGGATTAATCAACCCCCATCTCTATCCATGTCCCCTA
The DNA here is from genome assembly GCA_009831015.1 of Picea engelmannii. Lineage (NCBI taxonomy): Eukaryota > Viridiplantae > Streptophyta > Pinopsida > Pinales > Pinaceae > Picea > Picea engelmannii. The sequence goes on from ML777862.1 coordinate 219,428, forward strand.
GAAACTAGCATCAAAATTTATTTATTAAAATACATAAATACAATTCACATATTACATTGCTTGGTCGTAGGCCCACATTATATCTACATTAAAAATTAAATAAATTGAGAATTATATTGGGTACGTTACATAAATATCCTCTTGGATTTGCATATTAATGTTCCTTAGGTTTTCCAATCTCTCCCTCTCCAATGATTTACCCATGATGAGTCTACTTTCTCCTCAAAGTGTTGGACATTGCTTCAAGGTCAAATATTTAATGGCTTTGATTATGAAATTGATCACTTGAGCTTTGAAATGAAGGAGGTAAATATAGCAAGAAGTATATGATTCCTAACATTGGGGATAATACCTATTTAGTGAGGGATCAACCCTAGACATGATAATGAATAGGCTAGTTTCCTTAGGGAGACTTGACCAATCATAAGGCCAAAATTTTTAGGGATAATTGACTAACTATAAGGACAGGTTCATAAAGTGGATTTTCCCATAACCCATAAGGCTAGGTACATTGGGGGATTTTTACCAATCCTATGGCCAGGTTTTGTTTAATAATTTGACCACTTGTGACATCAATATGATCCATAAATTTGGTACTTATAGCCACACAAACTTTTGTAAATGTGTTGAACCTACACAAAATAGATCTAGATAGAAAATACTACATACATTTGCAGAGTGAAATTGAGAAAGAAGAAGAAGGAGAGAAATAATGGAAGAGTTCTCATTAACCGTAATTAATAATGAATAATTTACACATGATATGCTCTGTATAACTCAATCAATGTGCACCGGAGGAGAACCAATGTTCCATAGTGGTGGTCTAGAGTGATCTGGACACACACCAATAGTTATGGGAGTGAACTTCCACCTAGTCTAGTCTCTCAGGTAGTTATGAGAGTGAACTGCCACCTAACTGATTTAACTAGTCAACCAGTCTTCAGTTAACTGACTGAAACAAAGTGTAGTGAGTAGATCAAGGAATCAAGGTAATGCATCATTCTGGTGATGAAACCAAGGCAAGTTTGCATTAGCATGGTGATGATCCCAATGTTTCATGGAGACAAAACCAATGCAACATCTCGACTCAACTCAATTAGTTAAACTGAAGTGTCAACTGAAGAGAATATTCTCCCCTAAAATATAGGAGACTTGATAATGACTAATTATGAGTAATAAACAAGGAAAAACCTTAAGAAAAATAAATCCTAGGTTTGTGTGAAGTAACTCCAACACCCTCCTGAACATCACTATGGTGAAAATACAGAATGGGTCCCGACAACGAGGCCATGTTAGGTACCCAAATATGAAAGATATACTGAAATAAAGTGAGGAAAGAGGGAAAAACTCATGGGAACCCCCCCCCTCAAGGTACAATGTATGTAAAAAGAAGAACTAACAGTTGCTAGGCAACTATGTGCTTCACTCCAAGACGACTTCGCATAGAATGGAACTTTTGCTCAGTGAAGGTCTTGGTGAAGATGTCCGTCATCTATTCTGCTGAAGGACATAACTGTAGGTCGATGATCCCCTCATGTACTAAGTCCCGAATGTAGTGCATGTGGATCTCGATGTGCTTCGTCCATTGCCTCTGAACCGAATCTCTACAAAACTTTAGAGTGCTCTGATTGTCACACCATATGACGATTGAACGTTGAAATTGAATGCCCAACTCAGTGAGAAAATGTTGTAGCCACATATCTTGAATGGTTATGTTAACTATCCCTCTGTACTCTGCCTCGGCTTAAGATAGAGCAATGACAACTTGCTTCTTTCTCGACCAACAGATAGGCCTAGAACCAAGACTGACTGAGTAACCAGATGTGGACTTGCGATTAGTGCTATCACTAGCTCAGTCAGAATTAGTAAACCCGATGAGATATAATGGAGAGTCTACTACATAATGAATCCCAAAGGTGATGGTGCCCTGTATGTATTGAAGGATACACTTTGCAACCCTCCAATGTATCTCATGTGGCTCCTGCATGAACCTAGAAACTGCACCAACTGCATAGGAGAGGTCTATTCTGGAGTGTGTGAGATACAATAATCTCCCCACTAGCTGTCTATACAGTGTGCTGTCAACTAGTGGAGTCTCCCCTCCATCCTCAAGTTTGACTCCTGATAGGAAAGGAGTCGGAGAAGAATTGTAGTCTGTCATGTGAAATATCTCAAGGAGATCTCTTGCATACTTGGCATGAGACAGTTTGATTCCTGATGCATCCTGACTGATCTCGAGTCCAAGGAAGAAGTGTAGCGGACCCATGTCCATCATAAAAAACCTATCATGTAGAATCCTCTTGACTGCATCAATCGCTGAAGTTGAGAAACCAATGATCAACAAATCATCAACATATAAAACTAAGAGTATGAGTGAATCAATTGTCTTGAGCATGTAGACATTCGGGTTTGATTTACAACATACACAATTTTGTGACAATAGGTAGGAGTCCATCTTGGCATACCATGCCCTCGGATCCTACTTGAGGCCACAAAGGGACTTCTTCAATTGACAGACCAAAGATGAGTTCTGCATAAATCTCTGGGGCTACTCCATATATATCTCCTCAGAGAGATCACCATGAAGAAATTCATTCTTCACGTCTATCTGATGGAATTCCCATCCCTTGGCTGCAACAATGTCAATTTCCAATTGTATGGAATCCATATTCGCTACTGGAGAAAAGGTCTCATCTTAGTCAATACCATGCACCTACTGAAAGCCTTTGGCAACAAGCTTGGATTTGTATCTTATAATTTGTCCATCCGCTGCGCTCTTGGTCCTGTAGACCCATCTCCATCTGACAAGTTTCCTCATAGAAGGAAGGGGAACTAGATCCCAAGTTTGGTTCTCGAGGAGGGAGTTGTACTCCTCCTGCATGGAGGATTCCCAAAGGGATTTCTAGCTGCCTCGACATAAGATTGTGGATCTGAAGAATGAACCAAGAAAAGATGCCTGGAGGGAAATGGTTCAGTGGAAGTGAGTGCAACATGAGGCTCCTTGAAATCATATCGAGTCCTCCTAGTATTGACTGGATCACCAACAAGATCCCCTGCATCCTGAAGAGTAGCCTGTGCCCACTTGGGCCTCTTCTCTAGATCTACAATTGCAACTGGATGCTCTGACTCTACATCTGACTATGCTGACTCTGCATCTAAATGATCTGAGTCCTCTGAATCATAAATCTCATCTGAAGAAGAGTCGACATGTGCATGCTCATAATCTTAGATAGGTAGAAGAATGAAGGTGTTTGCATGCGGCTTCTGAGGTACATGCGAGACACTTTCCTTGAATTGGACACTTTGCTCAATGATGAGTCAGTCTGAGGAAAGATAAATAAGTCTATATCCATTCACACTGTCGAGGTATCCAACAAAAATTCACTCAGTTCTCTATGGATCAAGTGCCTTCCTCTTTTCATAGGGAATCCAAGCCAATGCACGTGAACCGAAAATACGAAAGTGGGTCACTTCCGGTTTGAGGCCGCTCCAAGCCTCATAGGGGGTCTTATCCTTGACAGATCTATGGGGAGATATTTTTTGGATGTATGTTTCAAAATTAAGTGCTTCGACCCATAGTCTCTATGGTAGTGACTTTGCATGTAGCATGGAGGATGCCATCTCCTTTAGAGATCTATTTTTCCGCTCAACAACTCCATTTTGCTGCAGAGTATAGGGAACTATGTGCTACAACTGAGTCAAAGATTCTAGATCTCATGATTGACATACTCTCCCCTATTATCAGTTCGGAGGATTTTGATTTTCTTTCCGGACTGTGTCTCAACCAGGGCTTTGAAATATTTGAGGTGTTGAGAGACCTTAGATTTTTACCTGAGAAAGTAAATCCATGTGAAACGTGATAGATAATCAACAAAAATGAGAACAAACCTCTCTTTGCAGATAGATGGATGCAAAAAAAGAACCACGAGGTCACTATGGATCAGATCTAAAGGTGTGGAAGCTCTCTGAGACTTTTCTTTGTCGAATTTCTCTTGAGGGTGTTTTCCAAGAACACATCCCTCACATACTCCCTTGGAGATATGGATGTCTTGTAGACCATCAACCAATATTTTCTTGCTAAGCTGTTGCATATATCTAAAATTCAAATGTATGAACCTTTCGTGCCATATCCTACTACTTTCATCAGCATGGGTAAGCAATAAAGCATTATCTGGTTCAATAAATTCATAAAATGTATACAATCTGGATTGATGATTTACCTCACTGGTAGAAACTCTAGATTTGGTTTGCATGTCATAGATTTCCACTGCATTTGGTGTGAATATGAATTTATTTCTGGTGCCGAAATTCGTCATCTCATACATAGAGAGAAGGTTGAAGAAAAGTTTGGGAACGTGAAACACATTCTCAAAGCTTCCGTTGGTGAGTTCAATCCTTCCTTTTCCAGTGACTTCGACTGCAGAGTTGTCCCCCATCAGAATAGGAGGACCTTTGCATGCATCCGATGAAGAATAGACTTCTTTTGTGGCATCCATGTGATGTGATGCTCCTGAATCTACGATCCAATCATCGAGAGAGGAATTGATGACAATCAAGGCATGGCTAGAATTGCCTTTCTTGGGATTCTAATCTTCTGGCTTCTTCTTCTTGGCACCCTCGGGGATGCGATCTCCACGGTTGTTTTTCTGAAGTATTAGAGTCATTATATCTATTTATTTTTGCATGCATGAAGATTCTGGATGGAATCTGTTGTGACTGTATATGCATTTCTCGCCTTTTCCCCTTTGGATCCGGAGGCATCAGTGAAGGGTTTTGAGTACCCTTCCTTCTTCGGATTTTCATGAGATTTCCTTTTTCCTTTATATTTAGATTTCTTATATTATGGCTGCCATATTGCACAGTAAGTGCATGCACCTTTGGGCCTTTGATTTTTCCCATGTTTATGAGCTTGGTTTGCTCTTGTGTCAGGGATTCGATAAAGTCCTCAAGAGAAGGAATCTTCTAGGTGGCTTCGAATGGGAATCTGATTGAATGGAATGTGGACACGAACACAAATAATCTAGGACCGAGTTTGGAGAGAATGGTGAGAACCATTTGTTTCTCCTCCTTATATTTATCAACCTCGCAAGCTTTGAGTTGCGATAGTAAATCCTTGAATTTTGTAAAGAAATCTTGGATATTTTAGAAGCTTTTTGGATCCAATGTGAGAAATTCCACCTGCAACATGTGTCCCCTAAGATCATCTTGTTTTCCAAAGAGCCCTTCCAAGGTGGTCCAAGATTCATTGGGAGTCTTACAGGAAGATATGTGAAAAAGAAGATCGGGAGAAATAAGACTACAAATTGTTCCAAATGCTTCATCCATTTGATTTAAGTACTTGGATTTTTCTATGGCTGATGTCGGTTCTATGTCTGTATTCAAGGTTAACCTATACAATCCTCTTGTTCGAAGATGTATGACTATTTTCTCCTTCCATGATGTTAGGTTCCTAGAATTATAGGTAACTCGATTCTTCGACTGCTGATTTGGCGTTTCTCTTGTGATGACAAAGTATGGCTCGATTGATCTCTTTTCCCCCTCGATCAATTTCGCCCGATCCTCCATCACCATGCTACATCCTTCATCCACACTGCGCCCTCACTCCCTTGTCCTTTTGTACATTCGACTACATCCCGCTCGACCACCCATCCATGCATAAACCAAACTTAGGTTAAAAAGAAACTCAATAGGTTAATAATGTTAGTAATAAAATTTAGTATAATTAGTTTAATTAAGATAGGCTAGACTAGTTAAAGAATCCATTAATTAATTAATTAATCAATAAGTAATTTAGTTAATTAATAATTAAGTTAGTTTGGTTAATCTAGTTTAGTGTTAAACATTGAAATAAAATTAATTAATATAAAAACCCATTGAATAATAAAAAAGAAAAACAATTAAAAATATAAATAAAAACATATAAAACAAAATAAAAATAAACAAAAATTAAAAACTTAAAACAAATTATAATAAAACAAAACAAAATAAAAAACACATAAACAAAATAAAAAATATTAAAAAGAAACATAAAGTAAAAAACATAAAAAATAAATCTATCCTAAGTCCTACCCACTCGTAAACATCACATTCCCAAATAAAACAAATCAACGGATATTAAAAATTCCTGACCCCCCCTCGCCATCCGAAGTTTAAT
>ML777862.1:225733-238893 GCA_009831015.1 Picea engelmannii
GTCCAAAATACCACCCTTCCCCCCAAAAAATCTGCGTTCGCAGCGTTTTGACCAGTTACCTTGAAAAGAAAATTCCAGGCAGACTAAATTGATTTTTGAAAAATAGAGAGAGGTTTTTCTCTATAATGGGATGAAGAACAAAAACCTCTCTCAGGTTTTTCACAGGTGCCATGAGGAGGGAGAATCAAAGCCATCTTCAAGGCCCATTTTTTCAGTTTTTCATTTTCCTGTTGCAGTCCTGATTTTGCGGGAGGTGTTTCGGTGATATGGAGGCGAATTTGGCGAAACCGAAGGAGGTTTTTTTCCAGAACATTCCCTTCTACAATAACCTCCTTTAGTTTTTTCCCAGGTGTCATAATTGAAGAGAAAAAAATGTCTGAGTGGACCTTTTTTTCGCAGAAATTCGGCCTGTCTTTCATGGCAGACAGTTCCAGATTTTTGGGGATTTGTGGCTATTTTTGGCAGAGGTGGTTAAATATGAATTAGAAAACTTGTTGGGGGATCTCTCCTATTTATTCAGATGATTTTAATGTAAAAGGTTGTTGATTCTTGCACCCAGAAGGCTATTCTCTGTAATATTTTATCAGATCAACCAGAAGTAAATGGACTTTTGCACAGGATTCCTGCGTGTTAACGTTGGTGAAGTTTCTCTCTTCATTGAATGTGATCCTTATCAGTTATCATTATGTTACTCCCTTTTTTATTTTTAAAGGGAGATTTAGCGCAGAATTTATCCACTATACTCTGTGTCGAGCTTTTAAAAATCTAAATGTTTTCCCTCTGATACTACAATGAAGAAATTCTTGAATGCTTTTTTGTTTTAGTTGATTATCTCATCTGTTCCTTCTCTACATCATTTTATTTCTAAAGGATCCAACGTCTTCATTACCTTGCCCTGTGGGAATACCTTATAGACCTGTGTTTAATTTCAAACTTGTCACAGACCCCATAGCCCATTGGTCTTCTTTTGCTGTCTCAACCAGAAAATTCCAAGAACATATGCTATTCTGCATAGCTAGCCTAATATCCTATTTCAAACCAATCTAAACTTGACAGAGAGATCCCTCTCTGAGTCTCTGAGGGCTAGATCTTTGACTCGAAGCGGTTTTGATGTTGCCTCTATGACTGCCTTCACAGCCTTGGAAAAATTACAGAGTGCTAACATAATGGCGACCATACTGAGGACTCTCCCCTGTAGTACACTTCAAAGCTCCAGATCTGATCACTGATGGTGGACAGTGACCAGAAAAAAGAAGGCTGAGATCATTCACCTGATGACTCCAATCATCTCTAGACAGTGCCAACTCAAAGACTCCACTGGAGGAAGAACCTAAAGCATGACCAAGTAGCCTAGAAAGACCAGGTACCCAAGCTCAAATTACATTCAATACATCTTTGGTTTTATATGCAATTATGTTTTGTCTTATTCTAAGCCTGATCAAAAGTATATTGTTGAAGATTACATTGATCATCTACAAACTAATGAGCCTCAAGAGATCAGATCCCCAATTGCAGATTATGTACATACTCATACACCTATGCACATCCCAGATGCACCTGTAGAAGTCCCAGTGAGACATAAGCCTCCTGCTTTATCTCCTACTCTTGCTAAATCTATGGATGGTTGTAAGCCTCTTGCTTCACCTCCTGTACCTGCCAAAATCCCAGAAAGATACAAACCCCTAGATTTGCCTCCTATCCTCCATGAACTCCCTGTAAATTACACCAATAATCTGCCGAGGTTTGATGGAGAGAATGCCAATATTACTGCAGAAAAACACATCCAGAGGTTTGAATATTTTCTTGACCTTTATGAGGTTGAAGATGACGATGTATATATAAGGATGTTTGCCCTGTCTTTGCAAGGTAAAGTTAAGAACTGGTTTAAAAATTTCCCAGCTGCAAGCATTAACAATTTCCATTAGTTTGTGCAAGTTTTTCTAGATCGATGGGTGATCATGAGAAATGTCTTTCTCATCCTTGAAGAGTATGACCATTTAAAAAGACAACTAGGGGAAATAGTACAACAATTTTCAGCAAGGTTCAATAAGGTATATCATGCAATGCCTGCTGATATAAGGCCACCCCTAGGATCAACCCACTTGCATTTCCCAGATGCCTTCGATCCAGAGATGACATTCCAATTAAGAGAGAGGAACACTGCAACTCTCGAAGAAATGCAGAACATTGCAGTTGATGTGGAAGCTAACTTGTTGAACAAAAAATAAAATTTAAAGGTAGAACAAAAAATGAATGGATGCCATCTTCAGAAGTGAAAATAGATGTTCTAGACAATACTGTAAAAGAGATGATGCAGAAGATCAACATAAGAGAAAAACTCGATGTTCAAAGATATCATGTTCCATTGAATTCAGATAAAGAAAGGGTCACTATTCCCAAACATTTTGCAGCTCACCCTTGGTACCATGGTTTGGACAATGATTCTTTCATGTATTCCATTCACCATACAATCGAAGATGAAGTTCAAAATCAAAGGGTGGTGGAAAATTCTCCTGACATGATATGAATGTTCAATGGCATTTCATCCATGGATGATTTACCCAAGTGTGATCAGTATGATGATGATCATGAGGCTGAAATAGATGTGGACTATTCAAACAAATCAACAACATATGATTGGAAAGAGGAAGATGCAGAAAATTTTCAAGAAAATGCAAACTGCTTGCCCCTATGTTTTGCCTCACTCCTGAGAAAACATTGCCAACAGATTGTAAACAGTAAGAAAGAGGAATGTTCTAATGCATCAGTTGAAGAGGACAAGGATGACACGGAAGCTGATCCATAGTTGCAGCCCTTGAGCCTTTTTGAAGGTCAAACCTCAGATGAAGTCATGAAGCCCGAAATAGGTGATAAGCTGATCCATCTTGATTCATTGCCTCTGTGCTTTAATTCATTTCAAATTTTGAGGGGAAATCTTGGTCAGATCCTAGTTGAAAGTCACAGTGTAAGCCATGAAGCACCAATAGAGCCAATGCCACCATTATCTAAAACATTTTATGACCCTATAGTTGATATTATGGATAGTGTGTGTTTTCAAAGTAAGTTTTCAGCTACCCCCAATGATTTTAAAAACAATTATGATATGGATATGATCAGACAGTCAACTACAGGGGTGTGTTCAGTAGAAGCATCATTTTAAAACCCATCAGAAAAGTTTCAGCCATGTCAGGAAGTGCACGAGGATGCAAATAGCACAACTACAACATCAAATCATGAAGTTGAGTTGGTTAAATTTAAATAAGGATGCCTACGCAAGTTCTATTTCTGATATTGTTTGAAAACATTGAAAGAGAAAAGTTGTTAGAGAAGTTGCTTGACTGACTGCATTGACATTATTGTATCATTTAAAATGACAAAATTATCAGTAGCATAGGGTAGGTAGGAAAAAGTGAATAAGCTCAACATTCCTAGCATCTCTTTTTCAACAGTGTTCATTTTAATTTGGTTTCAATTGCAAGATCAAAATAGGTACAGGTTGCAGAATAAGATTTTGGGATCAACTGAATGGATAAAGCACCGGTCTGCATGTTTAGAGGTCTATGGTTCTTGACACCTCCTGAAAAAATCTACCATCCCCAGGTGGAGCCTATGTTAGGGTCCTATAATTATAGGTAACTCGATTCTTCGACTGCTGATTTGGCGTTTCTCTCGTGATGACGAAGTATGGCTCGATTGATCCCTTTTTCCCCTCCATCCATTTCACCCGATCCTCCATCACCATGCTACATCCTTCATTCACGCTGCGCCCTCACTCCCTTGTCCTTTTGTCCAGTCGACTACATCCCGCTCGACCACCCATCCATGCATAAACCAAACTTAGGTTAAAAAGAAACTCAATAGGTTAATAATGTTAGTAATAAAATTTAGTATAATTAGTTTAATTAAGATAGGCTAGACTAGTTAAATAATCAATTAATTAATTAATTAATTAATAAGTAATTTAGTTAATTAATAAATAAGTTTGTTTGGTTAATCTAGTTTAGTGTTAAACATTAAAATAAAATTAATTAATATAAAAACCCATTGAATAATACAAAAAGAAAAAACAATTAAAAATATAAATAAAAACATATAAAACAAAATAAAAATAAACAAAACTTAAAAAATTAAAACAAATTATAATAAAAAAAAACAAAAAACAAACACTTAAACAAAATAAAAAATATTAAAAAGAAACAAAAAGTAAAAAACATAAAAACTAAACCTATCCTAAATCCTACCCACCCGTAAACATCACATTCCCAAATAAAACAAATCAACGGATATTAAAAATTCCGGACCCCCCTCGCCATTCGAAGTTTAATGAGAGGGGGGGGGGGGTTCGAAATGGAGTAGTTTGTTTAAACCACCCTTGGACAGGTGTGGGATCCACAAACCAGTGGACCCCCCCCATAAAATCACTTGCCACCTCAGGGGGGCTCCGGAATACCACCCTTCCCCCCAAAAAAACCGCTTTCGCAGCGTTTTGACCAGCTAACTTGAAAAGCGAATTCTGGGAAAACTAAATCGAGTTTTGAAAAACCGAGAGAGATTTTTCTCCGTAACGGGATGAAGAAAAAAATTCTCTCTCAGTTTTTTCATAGGTTCCATGAGCAGGGAGAATCGAAGCCATATTCAAGGCCCATTTTTTCTGTTTTTCATTTTCCTGTTGCAGTCCTGATTTTGCGGGAGGTGTTTCGATGAGATGGAGGCGAATTTGGTGAAACCGAAGGTAGTTTTTGTCCAGTACATTCCCTTCTACAATAAAATCCATCAGTTTTTTCTCAGGTGTCAGAATTAAAGAGAAACAAATGTCTGAGTGGACCTCTTTTTCACAGAAATTCGACTCGTCTTTCATGGTGGACAGTTCCAGATTTTTGGGGATTTGTGGCTATTTTTGGCCGAGGCGGTTAAATACGACTTACAAAAATTGTTGGGGGATCTCTCCTATTTATTCAGATGATTTTAATGTAAAATTTTGTTGATTCTTGCACCCAGAAGGCTATTCTCTGTAATATTTTGTCAAATCAACTAGAAATAAATGGACTTTTGCACAGGATTCTTGCGTGTTAACGTTGGTGAAGTTTTCTCTCCTCGTTGAATGTGATCCTTCTTAGTTATCATTATGTTAATCCCTTTATGATTTTTAAAGGGAGATTTAGTGCAAAATTTATCCACTATACTCTGTGTCAAGCTTTTAAAAATCTAAATGTTTTCCCTCTGATACTACAATGAAGAAATTCTTGAATGCTTTTTTGTTGTAGTTGATTATCTCATTTGTTCCTTATCTACATCATTTTATTTCTAAGGGATCCAACGTCTACATTACCTTGCCCTGTAGAAATACCTTATAGACCTGTGTTTAATTTCAAACTTGTCACAGATTCCATAGCCCAATGGTCTTCTTTTGCTGTCTCAACTAGAAAACTCCAAGAACATATCCTATTCTACATAGCTAGCCTAATATCCTATTTCAAACAAATCTAAACTTGACAGAGAGATCCCTCTCTGAGTCTCGGAGGGATAGATCCATAAATCAAAGCGGTTTTGATGTTGCCTTTGTGTCTGCCTTCACAGCCTTGGACAAATTACAGAGTGCTAACACATGCAAAGTAATTGTAAGGTGTAAGAATGAATTCTTTAGGGAAATCCATCTTTCTATTGTCTTCAATCTTTTGTACCTGCAAAAATTTTTGGTGTAGATTTTGCTTAGCAGTCCGTCAACTATGATACCATGTAAATGTGTTGAAACTGCATGGAATAGATCTAGCTAGAAAATACTACATACATTGGCAAAGTGAAATTGAGAAAGAAGAAGAAGGAGAGAAATAATGAAAGAATTCTCATTAACCGTCATGAATAATGAATAATTTACACATGATATACTCTGTATAACTCAATCAATGCACACTGGAGGAGAACTAATGTGCCATAGTGGTGGTCTAGAGTGATCTGGATACACACCAACAATTACAGGAGTGAACTTCCATCTAGTCTAGTCTCCCAGGCAATTACAGGAGTGAACTGTCACCTAGCTGAGTTAACTAGTCAACCAGTTTTCAGTTAACTGACTGAAACATAGTGTAGTGAGGAGTAGATCAAGGAATCAAGGGTAATGCACCAGTATGGTGATGAAACCAAGGCAAGTGTGCATTATCATGGCGATTATCCTAATGTTGCATGGAGACAAAACCAATGCAACATCTAGACTCAACTCAACTAGTCAAACTGAAGTGTCAACTGAAGAGAATATTCTCTAGATGGAATATTCTCCCCTAAAATATATGAGACTAGAGAATGACTAATTATTACTAATAAACAAGGAAAAACCTTGGGAAAAATAAATCCTAGGTGAGTGTGAAGTAACTCCAACAAATTTCACCAACACGAATCCTCTATGGAAATTGAATAATTAGGTCTCTATTCTTGATGCAATTCTGAATGCAAATCTTATCAACTATAAATCACCAATGGACATAAGAGGATGGATTTGTTTCAGATTTGATTTCATTGCTTCAAGTTCGTTTACATTTCTTATGGTGGCCAAGGCAATGCCCAACAATGGGATGCAACTACGCTCTAGGTTAATTTCCAGCAACAAAATAAACTATACTTATTACAATGTCCCAAACCAACACTTTAACCAACTAGTTGCATGTATTATTCAAGATTCAAGCATTTAAAACACACTTTACAATGCAAACATGCATATACAATATTCGATCAAGTTGCTTCTGTCCACTGAGTACACACACACACATGCAATTAACATAAATACTAATGCATATTTCATTGTCAACTATTCCCAATGGAATGACCAACACAATGAATATATATTTGTTAGCATGAGGAGTTCTACAAATTAACCAAGATTACAATTTTTATAGAATCTCTTTTCCCTTTCATATTCCCATTCAATATTGCATCAATTCGATGTGGTATTTGTAGGAGTAATTAATTTCCATGGAGGTTTGAGGTGATTGGTTGGTTGTAGCTAACACACAGTGAGGTAGTAATTTTTTTTGGCTATGGTTCTAAACACTCACCATAGTGGGTACATGTATCCTTTGTTTTAAAAATGAATGGTTGCAATTGAATGGGTAAACACCCAAGGTTGGAGATACTTGGGTCGCATGCCTTAGAGCGAATAAAATTGGTATTGGCCCAAACGATGGTTATAGTAGTGGATTAATACAATACAAATGCATAGACACTACATGAGTGACCCAATAGATGAGTAATAATAGAATGTAATGGTTTATTAAAGATGTGAATGGATAAATTATCAAGCCAACAATTGTTGTGGAATGTATACTCATTTCCACTGGTGAACATATGAACTAATTGTTGGATTACTAAGAGGGGCGGGGGGGAATCAATAATCAACAATTATACCAATTTTAATCCTTTTAACCACAATTTATATTCCTTTAACTTATTCAACCATGTTCATCTATTCATCATCAACATATTATTGTATCATACTAGTAAGGATGATTTTAGGGGCTAAATTTCTCTCATGGGCTAATTTTCCATGGTTTTTCCCCAAAAAAGATTCGATATTCTAAAAATGATTCACCCAAATTCTATATGATAAAATTATTTTACCTTAAAATCGCCAAAAGTTTATACAAACTATATAAAATCCTTAGAAATTTGAATACTTTTAAAAAAATATCACCAAGCATTTATAGTTGGCATACAAAGGATTAGTAAGATTCGCCAAGGTTCCTACATTTTAAAATAATTTTCCATCCTTAAAATCATACACATTAACATTCATTAGTGCATAATAAACAAAAACAAAGACATCCACACAATGCACAATACACCAATATTTACGTGGAAACCCAATGTGGGAGAAAACCATATAATACTTTTCTTATATGTCAAGAATTACATTCAAGGAAGCACCAACTTCCAATTCTTCAACTCCAACTGGAAGGAGGCTCCAACTCCCTATTTTCTTAGGCTACAACTCGAGGGAAGATCCAACTACCCAATTCTCTGGCTACAACCAGAAGGAGGCTACAACCCCCTATGTTCTCTGAATACAACCAATAGGTGGCTACAACCACCTAGTTCTCAAGAACCAACTTGAAGGAAGCTCCAACTCCTCGATTATTTGGTACCAACCAGAAGGAGGATACAACCCCCTTTCCTTGACTCGTCCTTCCACCCTAAAATATAAGTGTAAAATAAATGATGAAACCACTTCCACACTACCACTGTGATATATACCACTATAAACTTGTACCAATCTGTTCTAACCACTTGTAACCAACCTGTACCAATAACCTACAATGAACATGTACCAGTAGTTAGCATGTACCAACAGATACCAACAGGTACACGACCTGTCTATGTTGCTTCTCGAGTATGTACATGACCTATCTATAATGCAACCAGCGTATGTATGCATCATGCCTATACTACATCTTGCGTACACCCTAAAAAATCTAGGTTTTTCACTTTTCTGAAACTCAGACCCTTTGCTTCCTCTGTCACATCAACTTGTACCTTGTCACAACCTGTACCAATCAATCGATTCAATCAACCATGTACATCAATCACTCACACAACCTGTACCATCACAGGTGCATCAACTATGCACATCACAATACCTCATAACCATCACCAACAATATGTCCCAATACTCTCCTCAATAGATCAAATCTCAATATATCAAGAATATCACACAAACAATGTGCATCTATATCTCTCTAGTCATGTGCCACACATATGCATACAATCATAATAATGTACAACAACCCTCATATAGACTAGAGACCAAAACCTCACTGATATGCAACCTCAAACCACACCAACAACTTCACAACCCAAACCCTTAACCATGTACCAAGAAATACAAGCTATGTCTCAACACTTGAACCAACAAGATGTACCAATGAATAATACCAACATATCAGTGTTGTATTTTTGTAGATCTAGCTCATACCATAAGTGCCATATAACCGACAACCTTTCTAGGGAAAAATCTCAAACTCCCATAACCATATCTCATGGAGACAACAACATCCAAAAACACATAAGAATATGACATATTTTTTGAATCTGTGGATAGATATGTTGTACCTGAACACTGTAGACCTTCTTGAGAGCTTGCTTTCAGACTCTGAGAACCTAGAATCCTCAACAACTCAATCTTTCATGGATTTTCCCAACTGTACATGCCATGTTCTCCTTCAACCCGCGTACGTACTATCCTTCTCCACTGCATCCTGAGTACGTACTATCCCTTCTCCACTGCAGCCCAAGTACGTACGCACCTTTCTCCACTGCATCATGAGTATGTACTCTCCCTTCTCCACTGCGCCCCGAGTACGTACACGCCTTTCTCCACTACAACCTGAGTACATACTCTCCCTTCTCTACCGTAGCTAGAGTATGTATTCACCTTTCTCCACTGTAGCCTGAGTATGTACACACCTTTCTCCACTGTAGCCCACATACACTTTAGAAACTAGCGTTTTTCCTAAAACTTCAAAAATTTCTCCGTCAACCCTCCTTTGCTACCTCTAACTTGCAGGACTTCATATGTATCAATGAATACCTACAATAACCTTTCCCAAAATGATAGATATTATATAGTCTTTTTAGGTGCAAATAAGAGATCCTTTCTCTCTTATTTATACTCTCTAAGTAGCTTCCTCAAGGGGTTACCTTCTAAATAACTTTACCCAACTTCCTTCTTTTAGGGCTAACCCACTTCTAACCACTTGTCCACTTACAACTACTTTATCCATAAATAGTAATTTCTCCACTTCTAGTTGCAACTAATTTATTTTTAATTACTTTCTTAATGCAACCACTTAACCCATGATTAACTCCTAGTTGTTACACATCAAAATGCCACACTTAAGTATGTCACCCTAAGTGTCACAAGTGTCATAAAAGTTTCATATACAACTTGCTAAGTGTCTCATACACATTGACACCATAAAAGAACATTTGTCACAATCCCTAGTCAATGTGGTAGATAAATATGTCATATGAATGATTCATTATTATTCATATGAAGGTCAAAATATTATGTGCACATGAATTATTTATTAATATTCATAAAAAAAAAAATCAATTTAGTGTGAGAATCTGCCTCACATTTAAGT
This sequence comes from Picea engelmannii, assembly GCA_009831015.1. Lineage (NCBI taxonomy): Eukaryota > Viridiplantae > Streptophyta > Pinopsida > Pinales > Pinaceae > Picea > Picea engelmannii. Next base: position 235,864 of record ML777862.1, read on the forward strand.
TTCCTAATCTCAAGGAGAGGTTGAGAATCTCATGGATGGTTGATATATTTTCTCAAACCAAAATCCTAATTTGGTGGATCTTGAGAGATATTTCCTCCTTAAAATCCTCGAGAGATATTTTCTCCCTAAAATAATTAGAGATAGTTTCTCCCTAAAAATCTTGGAGATCCCATTTTAGTGGATCTAGTGAGTGATCTTCTCCATGGTGCTTAAGCCTCCAAATCCTATACAATGAGGGATTTCCGTGGAGAAGAGGAGGGAGCTTGGAGATAAAAAACTTATGATTGTGGGATTCATGCAAGGGTTGGACGAGGAGAGCTTGGAGGAGTTGTAGCTGACATCATTCATGGTTTGTAAGATTTCTTTATTCTCATTTAATATACGTGGCCTATTTCCTTCAAGTATGTGGTTTCATGTTCTTGTCTATGTTTAATTTGATTTGGATAGATGAATTTGCTTTGCCTAATCCATTAGAGTAGAAGGAAGTCACTTGTTTCTTGTTGTTCATTGCAGGTACTGATTTGCACCAGGAATTGGATCAAGCTTGCGGATAGGAGCAACTATGACAAACGTCATAAACAAAGTACATCCTAATTTATGTTCTCCTCTCTTTTTCGATAAGCAAAATGAGTTTATAGGAACGGTAGTGTCCAAATGATTGTTTCTAACTTGGTATAGGGGTCAATAATCCAAGGGAAATTTCACATGTCCACAAGGGAATATTTTCGTAACACTAGTTTCACCCACTTGATTAGTCAACTTCTTCTAAGAGCTTCTAGAATAATTTGACTTCTTTGACCTCCTAGGGGCTTCTAGAAAACTCATGAGGGTTCTCCAACTTCACAAGGTCATAACTATATAACCATGAGGAGTTATGTGTCGTTATACATACCATCAAAAATGGCATGAAATGTACTATCCATCCATGATAGGATCATCTGCATATTCACTGATATTCATGTCTTTATTTCTCAAACAAACTAGGGTCCCTCACCCATACCTTTGTGCTACTAGAATTCTCCAAGGGTTGACATCAATCACTAAGGGTTGAAATCAATCTACAATATCACTCTCCAAGGTTTGACATCAATAAAAACCAACAACCCAAACCAATTTTCCATCAACCTAAGCCAACTATCCAACAATATTCACCTTCAACATTGATGGAAACACTTAGTCATAGGAACACTATCATATCTCCTCATCAATGTTTCTAAATCTCCCCGTTTGACATCAGTGGCAAAGGGTATCTCCCTTTGGGGATGATCCCCCTGTCAATATGTCTCCTTCTGACATTGAACCTACTCTAACCAATCATGGGAAAAATAATAGCTCCCCCTGTGGGTATTCTCCCATGTATTCCTGTACTTGCTTACTTTTGGAGTTATTGTCCATTGGTTCTTCCTTGTGTAATCAACTGACATATATGAAAATCATTCAAGAATAAGCATTGAAATATTCTTATATCATTATCATCCATTATGATAATGTTCCTTTATCTCTAAACCACTTTTTGAATCACTCTTTGAACAAATCTATGAACCCAATCTATGAATCCATGCTCTTATCCACTATCATATATCCTTCCAAAGATTCAAATTTATCTTTGTCGAAAATATCCAAGAATTTGCTACTCAACTGTCCACAATGTTGAAATATTCACTGCTGCAATTGATCAAGTTGTCATACTGTACTTCTACTAAATAGATGCTCTGAATCTGTCTTCTCAAACTCTGCAAGTTGCTCAAAGGATGGTTGTTTAATCTGTAGCAACTACTACATTGAATCCCCCTGTCTAATATTCATATTACCTAGGAGTCTCCAAGATGGATGGATCAAAACAATACCTGCTCTGATGTGGAGTCATGTTCCTCTTCATGTATAGATACATCTTCCCTTTCTGAATTCTGTCATCATTTTGAGTGTTGACATCTTATTCATCCTCCAATTGACTTTCGACACTTTCCTATTTTCCTGTAAATTCATCATGTTCTTGTGCTGCTGCAAATATTGAAAGCACGATTCCTTGGATTTGTTCTTCATTTACCTGCTCCTCTTGTTTTTCACTTCTCCAAACCTTCTTATGACCCATATCAATATTTTCTTTCATGGGAGGCCTTATCACGCTTCTGCAATTTTGAGCTGTGTGTCCATCGTTGTGGAATTTGTATCATTCAATATTTTGTGGGGCCACATAAACAGTTATTTCCTAATTATTTCTTTCATAAGCCCTGTAATCTGCAACCTTATGTCCAAAGTCAGTACAATAAAAACAATGACCATAAAATAAATTTACATACCTGGGAGGGAATGAATTTCCCTGTAATGTAGTCCTTTTGTAATTCTGCCTTGGATTATCAAGATATTTTCTTTGATTGTAATGATTGAATCTTCCTTGCTGCTTGAATGTAGAAGGTATTTTGTATTCATTTCATTTTGATTCATGTTGACCATGATTCCTTCCTTTGAGAACTTCTACGTAACTCTGTTGTTTTGTTTCTTTCATCATGGAGCTTAAACCTTTTTCAGTCTGCATTTGGTTGTATCCTAGTCTAGACCTGTCATAGTATGTTTTTTGATTATTGATGATCTTATCCAATGTCTTGGTGCTATCTTGCTGCATGTTCTTTTTTTGAATATATTTTCTTTAAGTGACTATTTCTGCTTCCAACCTTTCAATCATCTTCTCCTTCTTTGCAAGCTAACTTCTGAGTGTTTCTTCAATCCTTCTATATTCTTCAACCTGAAATTTCAGCTTCGTAATTATCTCCTTGACTTCCTCTGAGTTGAGATTCTTGGTTTCTTTCACTTTTATCTCTTTCTTGAGTGACTTGTTTTTCTTTCTTTTATTCCTTAGATCTTCTAAGGTACTAATTAGTTCTTCTCTGAGATCGAATTTGCCTTCTTATTATGAACTATCAGAGTTTCTTGTTTGATTTTCCTTAGCCATGAATAGTACCTTTTCTTAATCACTGTCGGCTTCATCATCTTCACCAAATGAAGAACTGTCTTTTCTTGCGTATAGATTTT
>ML777862.1:274163-288066 GCA_009831015.1 Picea engelmannii
GTATATCCAGCCTTTGGAGGCTCATTTTGTATTGTCGGGAGAATTTTGTAGTAGCTCATATCTATTGCTTGTACGACCATCTGAGGTTTATGCCAGATCGGCCATCTATTGTATTGATCTTACATTGCTCATAATAAAAAGGTTAGATCTTTTCTTGTGCTTCTACATATTGAATATATTGTGATCTCCATGTGTTGATGAATCTTGTATACACTTAAAAACTCAATAAATTAGTAGTAGTTAGTGATTCCAAGAAAGAATTTGGCTTGGGATCATTACATCATTCTACTTCTACTTCAGGGTGGCAAGATGGGGCAAGGACAGGTGGTTGTAGCCACCTTTCGGTTGTATCTGGAGAACATAGGGGGTTGTAGCCTCCTTCTGGTTGTAGCTAGAGAATTGGGGAGCTGGACCTTCCCTCAGGTTGTAGCCTGAGAATCTAGGGGGTTGGAGCCTCCTTCCAGTTGCAGCTAGAAAACAAAGGAAGTTGGTGCTTCCAATGAATGTAATTCTTCAAGACATATAAGAAAAAGAATTCCGTGGTTTTCTCCCGATTTGGGTTTCCATGTAAAACATTGGTGTACTGTGTATGTGTGTGATTGTTCTTTTCTTATTGCTCATTATTGGATAATAATACTACTTTGATATAACACTTGGATCAATTTGATAAAAAGGATTATAATTGCATTATTACTGATTCACCCCCCCCCTCTTAGTAATCCAACAATGGCGAAGTATGGAAAGCGGATAGACGAACTTCAAAAATGGGGTGACAATAGTTCCACAGGAGACGTGAGGACCCGACAATCAAATTGTAATTCTCGAAAATTTTGATTGCAAACTGTGTAACAGGGAAGAGGGTATGATGTGAGAGTCCAGTTTTAAATTTTTATATCGCAGAAGTCTGGGTGCTCTTTGGAGGTCATAGAACAATGGAAGCACAATCTAGAGCCCACCTGCCCAGGAATATGCGATCGGAAATGTGGCTAGGTATTGAATGGGGAAGTGGTTAGTCAGAGTCATGATATAAAATCATGAGTGAAAATGTGAAGCCATGGGTCCGCCAACCCGCGCAACTAGACATTTTCGGTAAAACGACTAAGTAACAAGAAGGAGAAAGGAGAGGGAAAAGAGAAACGAGAATTTGGTTAAGTATATAAGAGGGAAAATAAGGGTTAAAATATTCAAATCTGTAATAGATATCCCATTTCTTGGCAAGATATTTTCTGCATGTTTATGGAGAAGTTGTAAACTTATTGCATATACTTGGAAAGAAGTGTGAAGGTAGCCAGTATAGGAAAAAACGACTAGGAATTGGAAATTGTTTGAACCCGCCAACCCAACGATCTGCAAAAGAGATTCCAAAAAATGTCCAAGTGTGGAAAGCAGTCGTACAGGGTTCAAAATAGGATGAGAAGGGTTCCCTAGGAGACATGAGGCCCCGATGGTCAAATTGTATGTATCATAACTTTTAAGTGGAAAGTCTATAACATGGAAGAGGGGATGATTTGGGAGTTCGGAAGTCAATTTGTACATCACGGAAGCCAGGGTGTTGTTTGCAGATCAAGGAACACTGGAAGTGCAGTACGCCTGTCTGGGAACCCACAAGTGAAAAATTCACTAAGTATGCAATAGGGAAACGATATTCAAATTATACCTAGTATATTGATATTTGTAATAGATATCCCATTAGCTGGTAGGATATTTTCTGCATGTTTCTAGACAAATTTTCCATGAACAATTACTATGACTGTCCCCTGGAGGGATGGTGAGCTGTTAGGATCAAAGCTCAGTTATTTCATAGTTGGAAGGAAGTGCAAAGGTGGTAGGCACAAGAAACAATGACTAGGAATTGGAGGTGCGAAAGAGATTCTAAGAAATGTCCAAGTATGGAAAGTGAACGAATAGGGTTGAAAATGTGGTGACAATAGTTGCCCAAGAGATGTGAGGACCTAAAGGTCAAATTGTAGGTCTCATAAATTTTGAGTGCAAACTGTGTATCACGAAAGAGGGTATGATGTGGGAGTCCGACAATGAATTTCTATATCACGAAAGTTTGGGTGTTGTTTGTAGGTCACAAAACAATGGAAGTTCAATGTAGAGCGTGCCTACCCGAAAATCTGTGATCTGAAAAGTTGCTAGGTATGGAATGGGAAGCGGTCACCCTGAGTCGAGATATAAAAGCATGAGTGAAAATGTGAACCCATGAGCCCACCAACCCGCAGAAATAGAAATTTTTGGAAAAACAACTAAATAACCAGAAAGAGAAAGTAAAGGGGAAAAACAAATGAGAATTTAGTTAAGAAGTAAAGGAGAAAAATAAACAGGAATTTGGTTAAGTATAGAAGAGGGAAATGAAGGGTTAATATATTAAAATCTGTGTATCACATAAGACTTTTGAGTGAAAATTGTGTATCATGGAAGAGGGTATGATGTGGGATTCCAACAATGAATTTGTATATCACGGAAGTCTAAGTACTGTTTGTAGGTCACAGAATAATGGAAGTGCAATGTAGAGTCTGCCTGCCCAGAAATTCATGATCTGAAAAGTTGCTAGGTATGGAATGGGAAGCGGTCGGTCGGAGTCAAGATATAGAAGCACGAGTGCAAATGTGAACTCATGAGCCCACCAACCCACACAACTAGACATTTTCAGAAAAAATGACTAAATAAACAGAAAGAGAAAGTAAATGGGGAAAAAAAACCGGAATTTGGTTAAGTATAGAAGAGGGAAAGGAAGGGATAATATATTAAAATCTTTAATAGATATTCCTTTTCCTGGCAATATCTTTTCTGTATGTTTCTGGAGCTGTCAGCGTTAAAATTCAGTTATTGCATACTTGAAATAAGTGCGAAGGTGGTGGGCACAGGAAAATGTGATTAGGAATTGGATATTTCATGAATCCGCCAACCCGACGATCCATAAAAGAGATTTAGACAAATGGTGAAGTATGGAAAGCAGAGGGACGAGCTTCAAAAGGGGGTGACAATAGTTCCATAGGATATGTGAGGACCCGACGGTAAAATTGTAGCTCTCGAAACTTTTGAGTGCAAACTGTGTAATGGGGAAGTGGGTATGATGTGAGAGTCTGGTTGTAAATTTGTATATCATGGAAGTCTGGGTGCTCTTTGGAGGTCACGAAATAATGGAAGTGCAATCTAGAGCCCGCCTGCCTAGGAATCCGTGATCGAAAATGTGGCTAGGTATGGAATGGGGAAGTGGTCGGTCAGAGTTGTGATATAAAAGAACGAGTGCAAATGTGAATCCATGAGTCTACCAACCCATGCAACTAGACATTTTTGGTAAAATGACTAAGTAACAAGAAGGAGAAAGTAGAGGAAAAAGAGAAACGAGAATTTGGTTAAGTATAGAAGAGGGAAAATAAGGGCTAATATATTCAAATCTGTAATAGATATTCCATTTCTTGGGAAGATATTTTCTGTATGTTTCTGGAGTTGTATACTTATTGAATATACTTGGAAAGCCCCATTTCAAAACCATCATTTTCTAGTCCAATATTTTATCCACTTACTCGTTTTCTATTGTGCTTTTACCATTAAAAAGGTTGTGAGCAAATGCTTTGTTGAAGATTAGTTTTTATCGCAACTTGTGGCAGTGATTGTGTTCTTGATACATTCTTGCATGACTTTGACATATTAACTTGTACTAATATAGGGACCGACGTCCATAGAATTGGCTAGGTATGAAAAGAAACGACTGTTGGTCGGACTACCGTAAATTGAAGTTGAATAGCGAACCTGTGTGCTGAGTTGTCTCTAGTAAAAGCATAATGAATGTGAATTGGGAAGGGTGGGAATGTTGCAGGGATTGAAGAGAGTGATAAATGGTTTGAAACTTAAGTGAACAACGAATTCCAGGAGTACGAGGTCGAATTGTAAATCGTGAAAGTGTTGGGTGTAAAATGTATATCAAGGAAGTGTCATGTGCAAGATGTATATAACGTAAGTGTTCTATGCAAGATGTATATCATGGAACAAGGAGCATAAGAATTCAGTAGCATTAAGTCGGGACCCGACGGTGAGATAATTGGCTAAGTGTTGAAAGGGATGATAGTCGGTCAGGCTGATGATGTGATGATATAGATGGAGATTAGCTAACCCGAGAACCCGCGACCAATCTAGGAGATGGAGAAAGTGAGGTTCAAGTTTAAAGAGATTTTGTCTATATTTATTTAAAATGTATTCATATTCATGTATCTTAATATATTATTTGTGGTCCAAATGTAAACCATGCTCAAATTTGTGGATAAATTGTAGACGACTGATGTTTTGGGTGCAAGATGTATATGGCAGAATTGTAGATGACACAAGTTTTGGGTGCAAGATTTATAATAGCGCCAACCCGGGGGTCGGTCGGGCTCCCATATAGGACGCTGTAATATATGAATTTTCATTTTGTATATCAAAGAATATTCTGAAATATAGGAAGCTGTAATATATGCACAATATATAACATGAACAAGTATAGGGAAATGAGTTAATTTTAATAAGAAATACAAATTTCAAATAACAACACCAAATATTGAAGATCACCATAGAACAACCTCAAATATTTGTATTCAGATAAACTGGGCCACAATATACAATTGAGAATATTTCCCAAAAACAACTGTCTTTGAATTTGTAAAATAATATGTAGTTCATTACTTATTCTTTGAAATAAAAATGCATTTTACATAATGACTAGGATTGAGACTGCCGCACAAAGCAAATATGTACAATAATGAAGCTTGCAAAAAGAAGAAATTCAACGATGGAAACACCAAGACCTGGAAAGAAGAAATAGAAAATTTTCAGTCCTTGGTTAAATATTTGTTAGAGTAAGTGGATGAAGACAAAAGAATGTGATTAGTATCAACTTACTACGATGGTATCCCATGACTTGTCATTTTCTTGTTTATGTCCTTTATGGCTTTCCTCGGCTTTGAAATTCATTGGTAATCTAGTCGACAACCTTTTTGAACCATTCTTTGATGTAGCTCCTCATGGGCGCTACGTTGATTTCATGCAGGATTTTTATATCGAACAATTCACTTTCCAAGTCCCTTAGATCAATAGACAGATTGTGCAATGCTTCTTGAATATATTGGTTTTTAAGCGCATAACTGACTAGCCAGGTTTTCACATCATCTTCACCATATTCAAGAATGCCATAGAAATTTTCAAATGACAGTTTTTTATAGATATGAACTTGATCATCAAATTCTTGCTTGGTTAAAAACAACAAGTTGAATATCAATTTAGGGTCCTAGACTTCATTTGTGTTGGCAACTAGATCTATCTTAGTTAGCTTCTTGAATAGTTTGTCCCTTCTAGATATGGCCCGGCTACATGCTTGAATGATAGCATTGAGGTTCTTTACCTTTTCTTTCCAGCATGCTTTTAGATGGTCTATTTGATCCAGGGAAGGGAGATCCTCCTATATTCTTCTGAATTCCATCATACTGGTAACTTTAACACCAAATGGTACAACTGCATCGAGGTAGAAACTTTGCTCGTTCTTGAGTTTTTCTTGTAGATATTCATGAAAAGCATTTTCTCTTGTTCCAAAAGAGACCATGTTCTTTGACATATCCCGAGCCTCTATTATTAATTCTATTCTTTTGTTTATATTCTTTTCCACATAGCCTCAGGATGATGTGAGAAGGTTTTCTGATCCTTTTAACTTTGTCGCATGTGCGGTGGTCCCGACCATTGCCAAAGGAATAGAAAACAGTGGAAGAGGCATTAGAGTTGCCTCCAATTATTTCATTCGCTCCTTTAACATGACATTTTTCGTTTCAAGGCCGCTAATAGAGTTGTCTAGAGCATCTCCAGTTGCTTGGTGTATCTGGGAGATCTTGGAAGGGAACATGTTGCGTAGGTTGATCTTTGAACGATATTTCCCTTTCTTATTCTTTAGATTTTTCTTTTTAATAAACAATTTTTTGGATTCGCTGTAAAAAACAACACTCTGAAATGCAAAATACTCTTCTTCGTCCAATGTATCTATGCCAATTATTTCCATCCTAGGATTGTGCAGAGTAGTTCTCTCTAGCTGGTCATTGTTGGGGAACATTTTGTCAATGCCAATTTTCTAGTTCCATATCTTCGAGGGAGAGATCGTGGATATCAAATTCTCCCCTCGGTCCCCCCTGTTCTTGGACTATTGTTTTCCATTTTTTGATCGCGGGAAGTTTGTGACAAATTTCAACTTTTCTGAAGGGAGGGTTCTTATGTTCTCCTCCACCTGAAGAACCGTGTGTGACTTTGTTACTTGGGTAGGTTGTTGGAGTACTTCTCCTAGATGTTGTGGTCTTGGGTGTGGAGGTCGGGGATTGCGAACTTTTTTCATCCGGGCCTTTTCGTTTCTACTTGGGTGAGTCATTGGTATTGGCACAGAGTTCATTCAGGATAGTTTCAGTGAAATAAATATTGAAGTGGTGCCTGACCATGAAATCCTCGACTTTCCAAGGCAGAGAGATGAATTGTCTTTTTCTTTCTTCATGGGAAACATGAAACCAATAGATGTATTGCCTTGCTATACTAGCAAAAAAAATTGTACCAGATATGTGACATGGAAGGAGGCAAGGATTTTGTTTAGACCCAAAAATCCTTATAACATTATAGTTATCCATTTATTCTAGTGTCCCCTTCCTATCCAGGAAGATTGTCAGCTAGCCAGACAACCGGGGAAAATACTTTCGAAATATCAATGCTTTAAAAACTGAAACAAAATCATTAAGGACTTTATAAAAATGTTGGCAAATGTCGTGTCTCCATAATATATGGTATGAGAATGTTACTGGGTCAAATTCACAGTTCAACTTCTTACACGTAGATAGTCCAGGGAATGGGTAGCAATTCACCACGGCGAAAATTAAATAAGATGACATAAATAACTTCTTCTGCTTTTTGTATTGCAATAACTGGGAAGATATTTTGTTAAGGTTTAAGCTATTATTAGATTTCTTTTCATTTCACTAGATAACAATAGCATAATATAGGATCACTAAGAAATACAAAATCACAAGAGACACGTCATTTATCCCGGGAAACCATCATGGGGGAGAAAACCCAGAAAAAAATCTTTATTATAGATAGCCAATACAATGCCAAGAGATAACTCAAACAAATACAGAAAGTCCTCTCCCAAGAATGTGCCTCTCTCTCTCTCTTCTCCAACTGCAGCTCCGAAAATTACTCCTCAATGAACAAGTGAGTGTGTGTCTAAATGAGGCGCTAGCCTCCTTATTTATATAAGGATGGCATGTGTGGAGGTGTCTTTTCACTGGTAGGGACAACTTCTCAATCTATGTGGTTAAAACTACCTTTAATATATTCTAGGGCCTCTTTAATATATTATGGGGCCGACTTCTTATTTTTCCTATTACAATTATGTTTTGACCAATCCGCAAAAGGGGATTTGGTCTTTTAAAATAGCCAACATGATCAATCTGCAATAGGGGATTGATCTAATGAATAATACAACAATAATAATTAGAATACATTTTGCATTTACATATTTCAACACTCCCCCTTAACAAGAAGGGTATTCTATAACAACATCAGGCGAGAGAGAGGACATCATCATCAACAACATCAGGTGGGTGAGAGGACATCATCATCAATATCATATTGGAACACTGACTGGCGTATCTATAAATCATCGGAAGTTTTTCTCATCATCAACACAACACAGAGGCTAGAGCATCATCAAAACAACATGGAGATAGAGTAGCATCATCATTCTCATTGGTATGAGGCTAAGGTAACATCATCATCATATTTAGCATTAAATCTGAAATAATATCATCATCATCATCTTCAGCAAGGACTCAGGAGCTGAAGTGGCATCGTCATCATCATATTCAGCAAGAACTCAGGAGCTGAAGTGGCATCATCATCATCATCATCTTTAGAAAGAGGTTGAAGTAGCATCATCATCATCAACTGCATTGACATGGATTAGTATAACACTAATACATCCTCATCATCAATAAAACACAAGGCTGATACAACATCAAAAGAAATAATATCACAACACAAAGGATGGCAACACATCATCACAGCACGAGGTTGGCAACACATCACAACAATTAAGCTGGAACATCATCACAACAATTAATCTATCACATCATCACAACAATTAAGCTTGCACACCACACAACAATTAAGATGGAAATCACCACAACAATTAAGTTGTAATCACAACACAAAAATTAAGCTGGAATCACAATACTAGACTGTCTTTACGTCACAACCATTAAGCTGGAAGCACAATACTCGGCTTGCTTTTCGTCACAGTAATAAAGCTGGAAGCATGGTACTAGACTTTCTTTACATCACAACAATTAAGCTGAAAGCACAGTACTAGGCATATCTCAACACAACAACTAGACTGACTTTACGTCACAATTATTAAGTTGGAAGCACAATACTAGGCATATCTCAACACAACAACTAGACGACTTTACGTCACAACGATTAAGATGGAAGCAAAATACTAGGCATATCTCAACACAACAACTAGACTGGCTTTATGTCAGAGAAATTAAGCTGGAAGCACAGTACTAGGCATATCTCACACAACAACTAGACTGGCTTTACGTCACATCGATTAAGTTGAAAGCATAGTACTAGGCATATCTCAACACAACAACTAGACTAGCTTTACATCACAACGATTAAGTTGGAAGCACAGTACTAGATATATATCAACACAACACTACTCCCCCTTTCGAGGGAGGTCCTTTCGGACTATGCCAAGATTATCTCGAAAGTGATCAAAATTTATATGAGATAGAGGCTTGGTCAACACATCGACAACCTGTTCATCTGTGCTAACATATTGGAGCTTTATGGCTCCTCTCTGCACCATGTCACATATGTAATGATATCATATCTCTATGTGCTTCGACTTGTCATGAAATACATGATTCTCTGTCATCTTTATGCAACTCTGGTTGTCACATAGGATCGTGGTTGCTTCCATCTCTAGGTCAAATGGACCAGTCAACAACTTTCGAAGCCATATAGATTCGCAGCTGGCAGAACACACAACAATGTATTCTGCTTCCACTGTACTGAGAGCAATGCTGGATTGCTTCCTACTCTGCCATGAGATCATGGCTGATCCCAAATTGAAACAACATCCTGAAGTGCTCTTCTTGTTAGAGACACTTTCATCCCAATCTGAATCAGTGTATCCACTCAATGTGAAATCATGATCTCCATCATAAATGGGACCACAATCTAATGTACCTTTAGGGTGCCTCATCACATGTTTTTCAGTAACTAGGTGAACATGTCTGGGTTCTACCAGAAACTGACTCAAGGTGTTCACGGAAAAACAAATATCTGGTCTGGTGTTTGTCAGGTACATCAATGATCCAATGATCTGTCTATATAGCGTGGCATCAATCAATTCTAACGAAGTGCCGATCAATAGCTTTAGCTTCGTTTCCATGGGTGTATTCATGGACTTGCACTCTAACATGTTGAATCTCTTCAGGATTTCGATTGCATACTTCCCTTGGTTAAGGAAGATTCTCTCTAGACTTTTCCATACCTCAAGACCTAAGAAATAATGCATTAGCTCAAATTTTGAAGCGAGATTCTTCTTACATTCGGTGATGAGATTTTCTTCTCCAGTTAAGAATATGTCATCCACATACAACAACAATATTATCGACTCATTGTTCATAACCTTGAAGTAGAGGTTAGAATCTGCTTTAGTCTTGGTAAAGCCTAAGCTCGTCATAAAACTGTCTATCCTACCATACCAAGCTCTAGGAGCTTGCTTCAATCCGTACAAAGCCTTCTTCAACTTGTAGACATGAGACTTCTTGTATTCAACTTCAAATCCTTGAGGTTTCTCTATATACACTTCTTCTTCGATGACACCATTTAGGAAAGTTGTCTTTATGTCCATCTAGTGTAACTTCCACTTCATCTTAGCTACAAGGGATATGATGGTTCTGATTGAAGTGTATCTGGTTACATGAGCGAATGTCTCTTCATAGTCAATGCCTTCCTTTTGAGAAAATCCACGAGTGAAAAATATTTCTTTATGCTTCTCAATACTTCCATCAACAACATGTTTTATTTTGAAGAGCCATTTGGAAGATACCACATCCTTTCTCTTCGGTCTGGGAACCATTTCCCATACATCATTCTTTATTATGGATTGGTATTCTTTATTCATGGCATATGCCCATTCTTTCTTTTGAATGAATTCTTCAAAGAAGATCACACATCAAAGCCATATAGCTGGAGAATGGCTTAGGTATCTTCACCTGTCTCGTGGTTCCTTCGGGAGCACCATACTTCTCTCCATATTGAGTAAGCTCCCTAGCCCAAGCAAGCTTTCTCTTATGGGAGATCGTCATCCGAGGAGGTTCTTGAAATTCTACTATGTCATGATCTTCTAGAATTTCCTCATCAGGAGAAGTTACGACTTCCCTTTCTAGTTCTGCAACTCTGGGAACCTCCCTCACTGATTCTGTAGTTCTGGGAGCTACAAGTTCGTCTTCATATACTTCTTCAAGATGGAATGTTCTTGACTTCTTGAGCGCTGCATCTTCATCAAAGGTCACATCCCTACTAATATGTTACAGGGTATACTTGGTGTTGCATACCAAGTATAGATATGAAAGATTGAGTCAGGCTTCAAACGAGGTTTCCTTCCCATTCTAATGTTTGGTCATCTTTGGAGCCTTCTGCTCCTTTCAATCAATCTTCATATGAGATACTCTGAATCTCAAGAGATAACTTCTTCTTCATCTTCTTTGGTGCATGAGTGTATATGGTCATGTACATAGTCTGCTTCATGTCTCATATAATATGTTGCCTTTTGCAATCTTCACTATAGCTTTCTCAAGGTTATCACCTGTGACCTGAAACAAGGTCAACAAAACAACATGCTAGAATAATATCCTTTTGACAATAATAGATAAAGCAATAACACGAATAATCATCACAATATCTCCTTTATAGCTATCATTTGTGGCTTGTCTGAAGCAACGATAAAAAATAAGAGATACACTACGAAATAAGGTCAACACTCTTATAGTGTTGTGATCAAACATTCCTCCATGGAAACCTGGAACTAACACACGAGGTTTCTCCTAGAGGAGGTGTTATTTGTATCAGGAAAATGATTACATTAAGTATTTACCTCTATATGCTCACATGCTACCAAGTATAATACTTTACAAAGACTGCTATCTCAACTATAGTGGTTACTTGTAAAGGGGTAGTCATCAATTTGTCATGTGTACCTTTGAAACTTATCAACTTGATTAATCAAACCTGGAGCCTTGTCCTCAAGAATGAGTGTGCTTTCTTTTCTTCCAAATCTCCTTCACTCAAGATGATGAGTGATTTATTCAACCTGTCTTTTGTACTAAGACAATATACTATCTTGACAGAAGGTTGGGTTAGAGAATAAACTCTATGATCTCAACTTTTAATCCATCTAATACCTTGACTCAAATTTTGACCAAAGGTTAGAATGATGGTCATAGCTACAACATGCAACACTAATCAAAATAATGCCATAACAAATAGATGCATATCGTAATAATCACACCTGGGTTGTGTCATTCCTCTGAATGTGTTGGATCTTGAGATCCTTTTGGATCTATGGCAAGAGATCCCTTCTCCTGAAAATACCCTTTAAAGCTTAACTGTTTAAACATGTGTGAGTACATACCTCTGATGACATTTGCAGGTAGAGGCACGATCTGGTAGCAACGATAATGATCACCAACTCTTAAGAACCTCAAGGGTGACTCCAACTGGTACTACGGCTACAACTGCAACTGTAATTGATACTGCAACTGGTTCTCAGACTGCAACTACAACTATAACTTAGGGTTTTATGAGGAAACCCTATTTTTTCAAACTTCAAATTTTGAAATTCTGATCTAGGGGATAGATGTGTTGAGCTGAGGCGAGTAAGATGGTGCAGTCAGATTTATGAAAATCCAACTTTTACCCCCTCAAATTTGACCAGTGGATTTTTGGACTGATGCTTCTAGTTTTTTGGTACTTTTGGTACTCTGGTTTTCTGGTACTTTGTGAAAACTAGGGTTTCACTTTTTGGGAGATCTAGCCACTGAAAATTTATGCTGAGGATGCCAAAGTGATCCTTGAGGAAGGGCGCACTTTTCTAGATGGTTTTGGGGCCAAAATACTTCTTCAATAAAAATCCCTAATTTGCATGTACGACAACAATGATGTTTTTCACTCTCTTGGGAAAGATTCTCTCTTCAGCTTAGCTCTGATACCATGTTAAGGTTTAAGATATTATTAGAGTTCTTTACATTTCAATAGATAACAATAGCATAATATAGGATCTTTTAGAAATACACAATCACAAGAGATACATCATTTATCCCGGGAAACCCTCATGGGGGAGAAAACCCAACAAAACTTCCTTATTTTAGATAGCCAATACAATGCCAAGAGATAACTCAAAAAAATATAGAAAGTCCTCTCCCAAGAATGCACCTCTCTCTCTCTCTCTCTCTCTCTCTCTCTCTCTCTCTTCTCCAACTGCAGCTCCGAAACTTGCTCCTTAATGAACAAGTGAGTGTGTGTCTAAATGAGGCGCTAGCCTCCTTATTTATACAACTCTGGCATGTGTGGAGGTGTCTTTTCATTGGCAGGGCCAAATTCTCAATCTGGGTGGTTAAAACCACCTTTAATATATTATGGGGCCTCTTTAATATATTCTGGGGCTGACTTTTTATTCTGCATATTACAATTATGTTTTGACTGATCCACAAAAGGGGATTGTTGACCGATCCACAAAAGGGGATTTGGTATTTTACAATAGCTGACATGATCAATCTGCAATAGGGGATTGATCTAATGAATAATACAACAATAATATTTAGAATACACTTTGCAGTTACATTATTTCAATAGATTTCAATGTAAATCAACTTGCGACAATAGAAGATGGCTTCTTCCTTGACCATAAAATATAAAATATATAGAATCATCTGAGAGATGATGACTACACTTTCTTGTCTCATTATCCTCGTGAAAATCCATGCAATTTGGTAAAAAATGTTTTTAAATGCACTAACCTGTAAAATGGCTATGTCATGGGGAGTGCTAGCTTGGTTCTGTAAGAACTTCGGCAAGAGGTCCAATTCATTACCATGCTTCTTTAAGAACTATCTGCAATTATCGCCCTTGAAAGTATTCATTGGGTCAGGAAGTGTTAACATCTTTTGAAATACTTGACGTGATAGGGAGACTTGGGAATGGTTTCCCATCAGGATAATCCGCTGGTTTGGAATATAGTTCTCCGCGCAACACGTGACCAACTCCTTAAAGTAAAAAAATTCAGGCACATAATCTACCGCTGCAATTCTAGATGTCGAGATAACTTTCTTTTGGGAAAAAGGGGACGAGTAGTAGTCATAAGCTATGGACCACTGAAAAGTTTGGTCCTCGCGCCTGAAATATTTTGGGTATATCCACATAAATGTTGTCGAGATGTAGCCATAAGGTGATGAGAACGTTCCTTTGCTCCTCATAGTATTTAAAATGGACGCTGCAACATCATAATATAATCTCTGGTAAATCTTGGTTCAATGTGTTTTAATGGGAGATGTCCTCGACCTTTTCGCCTTTTAATGCCAATGTTTTTTATGTGTCTGGTGAGTTGTGACTAATAAAGGCATAATTAATGTGCTTTGGGAAGCACGCGAAGTTGGCGTGGATGGACGACAACGAAAACTGCTTCAGAACTTTTGTGTACCTAGAAGCCCGGTAACCTATGAATCTGTGAGAATGGGAGCTGAACAATCCACTAAGCACGGAAAGGCGGGGTACAATTCTTTCAAAAATTTGAAGTAAATAACAATTTTTCCGAGCTGAACAT
>ML777862.1:288072-322203 GCA_009831015.1 Picea engelmannii
AAAAAAAAAAAAAAAAACAGATGACATAATATTGACCTATACCAATTTGATAATAGGTAGGTTTAGTTGATGGATCCAAATATGTCTTACTTCAGGCGACTGGGGTGCACGTGGGGTGCCTGTGAGAAAATTTAATGTTTTGATGAAGATTTGTTTATATTGCTACATGTGGCAGTAATTGTGTGAGAATATTTAAAATGAACATTGGAGGATGGTAATATAATCTCCTGTAAATATTTGTTTAATGCATTTTAGTGGGAGATGTTGTCCAGCTTTGGCCTCATTAATGTCAATCTTTTCAAAGCTAATAAAAGTGTAATCAATTTGCATTGGGAAAATGTGCAAAGATGGCAGGGAAATCGAGAAAGTATGGAAAGGTGGGAAAAACATTATCAGCTATGTAATATGCCTGGATCTTGACAAAACTAGGTTCCTTTTATCAGCATAAAATTGGCTAAGTATGGAAACAAACAATAGTCGATCGGACTCGTGATGTGAAGATATAGATGGATATAGAACTTCTGAGTCTGCAACCTCGGGAACCCATGAGCATAGACATGCGATTATGTATAGAAGCAGAAATAGATAATAGAGGGGAAGAAGAAAAGGGAAAAAACAACAAGTATAGAAGATAAAAAAAAAGGGAGTAAAGAACTTATGTGTCATAGAACAACACATGGTCTTAAGTATGGAAAGGTGGGCTGGTCAGACAAAGTTACCGTAGGTAGAGTGAGGCTTGCGAGTTCGAGGAGTCTGGGGTCGAATTATAGATAGCCAGAGTTTTGGGTGCAAGATGTATATCTGAACACGGGGCATGGGAGTTTGATAATGCCTTTGGGGGAACCCGCGGCCATAAAATTGGCTAAGTGTGGAAACGAACTGCGGTTGGTCGGATGCGTGATGTGAAGATATAGATGGATGTATAATTTCTCACTCCGCCACCCCAACAACTTGCAATCATAAATATGCGACTAAGCATAGAACCATAAATGGATAATACAGGGAAAGAAGAAAAGGGAAGAATGAGTAAGTATAGAATAAGCAAAATAAAGGAAGAAAAGAATTGTATTCGCCACACAAGTATGAAAACAAACGACGGTCGGTCAGACTCATGCTGTAAAGATATAGATGGACATGGAATTTGTCACTCCACCATCCCGGGAACTCGTGAGCATAGACATGGGACTAAGTATAGAACCAGAAACGGAAAATAGAGGGGAAGAAGAAAAGGGAGAACAAATAAGTATAGAAGAGGAAAAAGAAAGGGAGAAAAGAACTGTATGGCTCATAGAGCAACATTTAGTGTGATAATTATCAAGAGATAGAAACACATCAACTATGGGAAAAAAATATAGTTGGACAAATTGGACAATGTATGCAAATCATAGTTTTTTTGTAACCATACCTCTTAGTCCCAGGCATATGCATTGTATTTGTTGTGGCACATTGCACTCCATCCATGTGCCAAATTACTGTGTTCTTGTTTCAATGTAGCAATGCAGAGAATACAATGGACATGAAAGCAAGTTGCTACGTAGGAACACATGAAAAAAAATATGGGAGTACAAATTTATTTATTTGAGTACAACAACACAAAAAATAGAATTGACATAAAGACAGGTCAATATACAGGAAGATATGGAGTATCCAAGGAAAAAAAAACAGAGTTGCGAATTAATGTAACAAATATAGACAGAGTAAATGAAAAACAATTGGATATGGAACACATGTAGAAATATGCACCTTTGCATGGATTCTTCTACACTTCTGGTTAAGAGTTCTTTGCCATGTCCAGTTTTCCACTTTGTTTCTATGAAAAAAAGCACAAAACAAAATGGGCATGAACATAAGTTGACATGTAAAGAAAAAAGCAAGGAATATGTACATAGAGTAAATAAAATAGAATAAAAGGAATAGAGTAATAGATAGTGTTAGAAGAATGTATCGTTTTTTTTCTTTGTTTTGTTTTGTTTTTTCATCCATGTTTGTGTATATAAAAATTTGTGTAAATATAAAAAATTGTGTAAAAAAAGTTTGTGCCCAAAATCAATTACAAAGCAGGGAAAAGTAAGAAGTTGGATAGCTTGGTTTTCTACAACAAGATAGACAGATATGCTTTGAAACATAGAAATATGATTTTGCAATATATTCGATGTATATTTCATAATTAAAGTGCAATACCAATTGTATCATGATCAGACCAGTGTGCGTACAAACCAGGGAAAACTAAGAAGTTGGATAACTTGGTTTTCTGCAACAAGCTAAACATATATGCTTTGAAACATAGAAATATGATTTTGCAATATGTTTGATGTATCTCTCATAATTCAAGTGCAATACCAATTTTATCGCGATCAGACCAATATGTGTCTAAGATAAATACATTATATTGAGAAATGGGCACATTCGACCATACATGGTCAATAAGTGCGTTTTGTACATGGCTTGTGTTGTTCAAAAGAAAGAGGAAACTATATTTGCACATGTAGTTTTCCAATTCTTTTGTTCTGGCATTATTTTGTAGCATGTCAATATTGAAGTCTCCTACGATGACAATGATTTTGTTCAGATGCAAATGGTCCAATGCATTGGAAAGAACATTTAGTATGTTAGAGAATGTTGCATGGGGAGAAACATAGAGATTCAGTATTGCAATTTCTGATCCATGGAAAAATACTTTTGCAAGCACCATCTCAACATTGTTTTCTTTGAAATGTATATGCTTCAAAATTGTTGCATGTTTTTTCACCAATATCATCACCACATGTGTAATGTAACTTGATTTGCAATTGTGATTTGGAAATTGCTTGTTTTGCATGCATAATTCCATGTATGTTTCCTGTAAGCACAGAATATCGGATTGCATTGTGTTATAGTCATTGAGTATATCATCCATATGTGCATGTAAGTTGCATGTGTTAAGTGAGAGAATTGATACATATGTGCTTGTTTGTATGGATTAGTAATCATACTGTAGATGCCACTTTACGGTAGTCCTGAGGCGTTGCATCTCAATATCAACTTTGTGTTTGACTTTGAAGTTATCTTTTGTAAGAGGAATTAGTAAATACAAGGAGTCTATACTTTTGACACAAGAAAATGATGTGTATACAAGTCCATGTATTCGAATTCTAGTAGGCTCAAATGCAACACTATCAAGTGTTAGTCCTTGCAATCTGTGGACTGTACGTGCACATGCAAGTTTAATTGGAAACTGTTTTTGAATCTTCAGTCAACATGTCTTTGCTGATGTCGATACTGGTTTTGATATTCGCATGATAGGTGTCCAATCACTTGCAGTGTTTGAATTATATAGTTAAGCCAACTTGTTTGATTGTCGATGGCCTATATGCATTTCATGGAACTTTTTCCAGAGGAAATCAAGTTTTTCTGTTTTGGTATATCCTTTGAGTATTCCATCTGCACCATTGACCAAGCCATATTGTGAATCATAGTTGCAGGCATATATTTCAACCAACAAGTCTACTTTCAGGACAAGTTGCAAAGGCAAAGTGGCTGTATGTTCATGACGTAGCACATTTCCATGATTGTCTTCTTCAAGGTCAATTGAATTGATGATGATATCATCGTTAGGCATGAGCGATAGCATGAACATGTTATGCATTGCAACAACCCTATTCATGTAGAACAAGTAAGGGAAGGTTGGGTCTATTGGTGTAGGTTGCGTGCACCTCGAATTGATATATGTTAAGTCATCACGTGTTTGGATGTTTATCTGCATTCTATTCAGAATTACAATAAATGTTTCATCAGTCTGGCGCATTGTAGTATGCAATTCAAAGCATTTAATATTGTCTTTCCAAAATTCATGCATCACTATTTTCATGTTGACCGTAGGCTGTTCAGATATCAAAGAATCTTGGATGGGTTGTGCTTGGTAAAGATCCCCATAGAATATCATGTCAATGTTTCCAAAGTATTTCGTGTGCACATGTTTTGTGTTTCTTAGTTGGTTTTCAATGGAATAAATAAGTGACTTCCAATGAAATATGCCTCATCTATGAAGACAAGTTGCAGTTCATCATAAAGCTTAGACAAGGTATCTAGCATTTCCTTGCTGAGGGGAAGAAACTGTGACTTGTTAAAAGGCATAAAAAATGCAGAGTGGACTCTTGTTCCACTTGCATTATATGCAACTTTTCCTGTGTATGCAACTATTAGGACCTTTGGTTTCATAGGATCAGAGGAATTGTTTGAATCATAGATTCATATAAGCATTTGGAATAGTGATTTTGCTGTGAATGTCTTGCATGTTCCTACTCTTCTTGTAAGGAACAAGTGCACAAGAGTCTGCATGCTCAAGCATTTTTTAAGCACAATGTCCTGTAGAATTGCTTGATGTTCTCGATTCAACATACATCTGATTCCGTGTTATTCATTATTTTCAATAAGGAAGGATGTTTTGTGACTTGAAAACCAAGATTGATATGTTTTTCAATGCCTCCTGCTCGAGGACAAGGAAAATTTGCTTGCAAGTCATAGGACTCATAGGGATTTCTGGTTGTTTTTCAGTTTGTGAATGTCTCATCAAGATTGTCAGGGTTTTCTAGTTCATTAACTGCACTTTATAGATCACCCCATGTTGGATTAACATTGTAAGTAAATCTAAATTCATTGGTTTTCACTATAGTCTCAGAGGAAACATACACAACTTCCCATGTAGGGAAGTTATGTTTTAATGTGTTTTCGTTTTCATTGAACGGAACGTATAACAATAGTTTTTCTCTATAATAGTTTTCATAGTCAGTATGCTTGTTGTATTTGACAAATCATATCACAAAGGTTTTTTTTCTTTTTGATATGGTGCACCATTTTTTTTGTAATGCGATACGAATTTTGCTAAGCAGATATGCTTAATAGGAGATGGACCTTGGAGGTAATAATCAATAACAGAGTGACATAGCACATCCTATGAATTGTCAGGATCTTGTTCTAGCAAAGACGATGGTTTAAGCACAAATGTGTGTTTCTCAAGTGGAGATGTGTTTATGAAGACACATTTTCTTGAACTACAATTGAGGGGCAGGGAAAGTGCAATGTGGACTGCTTGTTGAGCAAACATTTTTTGAAGATTAAGTAATGTATTACCAAGTGTAAGTATCATTTGTATAGCATCAATATAACTTCTTTCATGTTCTTTCTGTATTCTTCTGAATGCACTTGTCATAGATTTGTTAACATTTGTCATATACGAGGTATAGTACGATGCTACAACATATGCATTGAGGACATACTATGCATCTGTATTTTCATTCCACATAATTGGCATGTCCTTGGAAAAACTGTTGTTCTAGATATGGAAAATTTTTCGTTTAAGGAAAACTGTTGGTTGTTTAAGCGTACATTGTATGGATTGGATGTACTCATCTTCTGTAAGATTTATCTCTATCAAGAAGTCATCAAATCTCATTAACCCATCAAAGTCTTTTTGTTCTATAAATGTGAACAAGGATCTAGAATTCTCAACGACAACATTGTCCTCTAAACTAAGTGGCTCTATGATTCTTGTTGTTCTCATTGGCAGCATGGGGAAGTTGTATCTGCAATGTGAGTTTTTTCGTTTTTTACAACTTTTTGTATGATAATGTCTATGAAATTTAGCAAGTTATGGATATAAATGATCTGTGTTTCATGTTATGTATTTGTCCACAAACTGTTTGATGTGTGAGTTGTTTTCAACTCCATAGACTGGTGCACCCTCTATCCATAATAGTGCGTGTTCATGCTCACTCCCCCTATTATGGAATTCAATCACAAAAAAATAGTTTGATATTTTTCCGAAAAACATTTCATCATGGAATATCAATTGTCTCAAAGCATTTATTCTATGTCTATAGTAGCGAGTACATGTCACTAGGTATTTTCTTATGAGGTAGTCAATGCTATCATTTTCCAGTGTATCGGTTTGTTTTTACATTTCTTGTTCCTATGCAAGTCAAATATCGTAGCCACCAATGGATCCCAGTGATGCTTTGCACTTGTAAATGTGATGAAAAATGTTGGAGGTCCCAATTGTCAGATCATTGCAAAAGTAGTTTTCTTGTTTTGTTGCAAATAGTCAGGAGAGATGCGAATGTTTTTGAAATCTATGTATCCAATATCAGATTTCAAGATTTTTTCTAGGTTTACTTTGTAATTGACATCTTTGGCCAACAACTTTCTTCCTTGTATTTGGCCTTTTCTTATTCGCACCCACATGTAAGACAAAACTTGCTCTATTATTATGTGCATTGTTTTGAAAAACAAATTTGTTATGTAACATGAGAAGTAATCGTTTGAATGTAGCATCTCCCATCGAAGTATTTTATGGTAACTGAATCGTTCTGTAATGTCACTGGGACATGGATCTCTATAGAACAGTGTTGGGAAGTTCATTTCCTCAACAAATTTGTCCTTGAATATTCCAAGTGGACATTGCCCCTCAACATGTGCAATTTCAACAATATTGTCTTGCAAGTCACGAATGTGTTGTGAATCAGTGAATCCATGTACCAATGTCTCGGTAGGTGTTTCTCTCTCCGATTCATTGCTTGTATCAAATTCACTAGCAGTTTCGAGAGTCTGTGAAGAGTTGTCATCCCCTTCTCCATGAAAACTGTTCCAGTTCTCATTTATACAAATGTTTTGTGCTTTGTACAGGGCCCTGGAACATAATTCTTTTAATTCTTTCATGACAACATGCACACACACTTTACCGGTCTGATATGCATTCTTGTATTGCAAGCGTCTTTTGAGAGCCACAACAATTTTCATTGTATCGCTAATGAATTATGGCAAGGCTTTTTGCACAACATCTAGTTGGATAGACACATTAATAATTGATCCTGTTAAGCCCATTTGGGGTTGTTTATAGCCCCAGGGTCTGATTTGTGCAAATGCAATTTGCAGAGAGACAAGTCTCTCTTCAAGTTCTGTAAGCGTACTTACATTTGGTAGTGGTGTATTACATCTTATTTGGTCAAGTGTTGCAAACTGTGACAGTTTTCCATTTTCAAGCGACCATTTGCATGCAAGACAAATCTTTCCACTGGAAAATGTTTTATCATTTAGTGTCAAGCGGAGGTATTCTGCTTCCAAATCAGGCGTGAAATACTTAGTGTTTTTTGTGAAATTCAATTGATTGCAAATTGCACATGCAATCGAAGGAGTGTCTTTGATTTGTTTCACATAGGTTTGTCTTGCATATTTCTTTCGTAGAGAACTATGCGTAGAAAGTGTTTGTTGGTTTTCATTGGTAGCAGTGCATGGTGTTGGTTCTAGCCTAGGAAATGTGATTGTTTCATCTTAGATAGTCCCATGACCATTGTGGGATATGTGACCGTACCTGTTTCTCTTGTGTTGTGCACGAACAATTTTTTTTAGGTTGTGATATGTCAGTTTCTGTCTAGAAGGAAGCGTAGTAATGTATTTTTTTCTCTCACGTATGACCTTTTTCAAGTTGTGATAACTTAGACTACATTTTTTGTTCAAGGCCAGGATGACCTCATGGAAACTAGGATGAGTTTCATTCTGATTAAATAACATGCGACACTTATGCATATTCAATGTGGTTTGGCTGGCATTGATAGTTGACCCTGAATCGGTAGTATTTTCCATACCACCAATGTATTTTTTCCTTTCACGTATGATCTTTTTCAAGTTGTGATAAGTTAGTCTACGTTTTTTGTTTAATCCTTGTATGGCCTGATTAGAACTGGGATGAGTTTCACGTATGACCTTTTTCAAGTTGTGATAAGTTAGTATACGTTTTTGTTTAAGCCCTGTATGGTCTCATCACAACTAGGATGGGTTTCATTCTCATCAAATAGCATGCTACGGGTATGCACATTCTATGCGGTTTGGGTGGCATGGACACTGGACCCTGAACTAGTGGTATTTCCCATCAAAGGTTGATAATGGATATGTGGCGTATCTGTTTTCAATGAGATGATGTCAATTGATCAATCGTAGTTTGAATCGATACTCCAGGAATGAACACTGTCATCTGGCAGGGCCAACCATACCTGGATATTTACTCTGAATATGATAGATAGCCATTTCAAACAGAATCTTCCACCCTCTACATTTCCTTTTTCATATGGTAGTTCCATGTTTACAAGGTATTCTTGCCAACTTCCAATTGTCGACATATTTTCTAGGAGATATGGCGAAAGGTGTTGATGAAAACAACTAAAATCCTGTTGGTTGCCACCTATAATTGCATTGCAAAAGGATTGTACAATGTAAAGCTGCAACGACTTCACATCGAACTCTGTTGCTGCCAAATAGAAAATTGCATTGAACAAACTATCTCCACAACTAGATGCAACAATTGTTGCTATCTGTAAGCCATGGCAGTGTACACGATGCATTATTCATTTCCATTACGATTCAAGGTCTTTGCAAATGAGGGACAAGTAAATATGAGGTCATCCAAGATTGCATATGGATAATTTTCTATACAGTAGTGGTTCATAATGACCACTGACAAGATTGGCATCATGGAACAAGATGCAATATGGATCACTGGATGCAATTCTGTTGAATAGTAGATATCTTATTTTTCTTGTCAATGACCACATTCCAATTGATATATTGAGCCACTTAGACAACCACCATATAAAAAGCGTATCTCCCCAAGTCCCCTCTCATGTGCAAGCAGAATTGTAGAAGTAGATAACCGCATTTTTGACAAACACGTAGTGACATCATGTATTCCATGCAACTGCTAAAGAAATTCATATGCCAATTCACATTCATACGATTCCAATGCCTGAACATCGCCATTTTTTAAACAAACCAAGAAATAATCTATTAATCCATTGCGCAGGTCAGTCAAGGAACAACGAAAATGTAATAGAACTTGAAATGCATCGAAAAGTCAATCCCCTACAGTATATGAGAATGCATCCAATCTAAAAATACCATTGCTATGCAATACCTAGTCGATGTTGTCATGCACCATGGAGTCTGTATCTATTTCATACGAATCAAAATATATTACTTGTTCCATCTCTTAAACCGTGATTTTCAAGATGTTTCTTAGGTATATTCAGTTTATATGCAAACAAAGAAAATAAAAGAAAAAAAATGAAAAACAAAAAAAAGACAAATAGAAACCTACAAGTGCGGAACTACATACCAATTCCGCTATCTATCCTTCAACCTTATTCTTTTCAAATTCAATCCTCCCTAGTCACCACAACATATGACAAGCAAACAAACATATAATGAACCGTGAACCAAACATAACATACAACGGAAATAAATAACACTATAAATTTGTTGAGCACAAAGACTGAGTATTCAAGGTATATCATTTTTGAACCTATAACTATTCCTGGCATGCATCCTACAAGCTTTTCAAAGGAATAAAATGCTTTGCAAGACACAAAGGAAATGACAAAGGCATCAGGTGGACAAAGTTTACCCTGGCAGATGCTTTCTCCCTGTGACAACTTCGAACTAATTTTCTAAAACCCTTTGCATTTCTATTTTGGAAACATCTATGGCACGATATCTAGAAAGTGGAAGTTGGCATATGCGATTGGAAGGGAACAACCTGGAAAAAATGTGCCAAACACATGGTTTCCAGAAATAGAAAATAAGAGAAGAACATCTGGTTTTCTTTTTTATATTTCATTGTAGCTGCGACAGATCTGGGTTCTGTGTCCAACATTGAAATTCAAAGCGGAACAAGACATTTGGAAGGGAACAAACTAGGAAAAATGCACAAAATGTATGGTTTCCAGGAACAAATAATATGAGGAGAACATTGGGAAAAAATGCTCCAAACATATGGTTTTCATGGCCAAGAAAAATGAGGAGTTTTCTTTTTTATATGTCACCATGACTGTGACAAAGGCGGGTTCTGTATAGAACATTGACATTCAAGAACAAGGAAAAGATTCTAGTGGTAGTAGCCAAATAGAAATATGTTCTGCAACAGGGGCAGGGACTCCTAGTATTGAAAATTCTTGCTTGCAAGCTGCAAATAACAAGCAAAAAACAAGGAATAACAATGAAACCATGGCACAAAAACTTACCCGTCAATGAGGGACGACAGAAGCGCAACTCCAAAACTTGCAAATCACAACAACAGGTCCAACTGCTTGCAAAGTTGAAGAACAACAAACCAGTGAACAACCACGAAGAGTTCGAACTGCAGCTACAGGACCTCAACTTTGCAAAGTTGAATCAAACAACAACAACCATCATCGAACGAATCAACGAACAAGCATCAACTAGTGAACCAGTAATATCGGTGAAGAACAATATTGCCCAAATTCACTGCAGACAACACTGTATAAAAAAATGGAATGAAATTGTATTGCAATACACCTGTAGAATAAACATTTAAGGCCATGAGGCCTGTTAGGTAAACACTTAAGGCTATCAAAACTGTCAAAGGGCATCGCACTATGCAAACTATTAAGAAAAAAAGTAGTGTGTCAGGCCTGTTTACATATGCAACAATAAAAAAGCCTCTCGAAACACACAACAATAAAGAAAAATCAAACATAATAATAGTAATAAAAAACAAAATAAAAAAATAACAATAACAATAACAATAACAATAACAATAACAATAACAATAATAATAATAAAACAATAGTTCGAACACTAGAGACTATGCTAAATTTTTTTACTCAGAGGACAAAGTAATATGAACACTGACTATCCATGCTCAAAACTTCGGATTTCCAAACATTTCAATATGAATAGTACAAATTCAAAAACATCGTAGATGATAAAAAAATTGGATATGCCAACATATAAATCATTGGGAATAACAAAGTTGGCAATAAGACCTCAAATCTATTATCCAACGAGATCATGACATATATGGGTTTTTTTATTATATAAAAAATAATGTTTTTTGTTTTGTTGTTCGCACAATAGAAATTATGCAAAAATTTGTAGTCAAACGAAAAACTAATATAAAGTCAACAAATTGTCAATCGCTAAAAACTATGGATATCTAAACATTTCAGTATGAATAGTACAAATTAAAAAATACCGTAGATGAGAAAAACTTTGGATATGCCAACATATAAATCATTAAGAATAATGAAGTTGACAATAAGACCTCAAATCTATTATCCAACAAGATCATGACATATATGGGTTTTTTTATTATATAAAAAATAATGTTTTTTGTTCTATAGTTCGAACAATAAAAATTATGCAAAAATTTGTAGTCAAACGAAAAACTAATATAAAGTCAACGAATTGTCAATCGCTAAAAACTTTGGATATCTAAACATTTCAGTATGAATAGTACAAATTAAAAAATACTGTAGATGTTAAAAACTTTGGATATGGAAACATATAATTCATTGGGAATAACGAAGCTAGCAATAAGCCCTCAAATCTATTATCCAATGAGATCATGACATATATGGGTTTTTTTATTATATTAAAAATAATATTTTTAGTTCTGTAGTTCGAACAATAGAAATAATGCAAAAATTTGTAGTCAAACAACAAACTAATATAAAGTCAACGAATTATCGATCGCTATAGTCCCTCTGCACCTTCGATAATGACTAATAATAGCTCACTCAAATATCAATTGCATTAAAATACATAATTTGAAATAATAAAATACTCTTCTACAATGCGCTAGAATAACGAATAAAATATTCACTTTTTTTTCACACTATATAACCAAAAATTCAATAACAAATATGTAGAAAAATTATTCATTCTAAATTTTTTTATTTTCCAAATAATCAAATAAAATAAAATATTGACTTCAAAGTCAATGCCAATTTTTTTTGTCAAAGTTACTTATTAGTCCCTGTCGAAGGCGTAGAGGGACTATAATGATTGATAATTCATTGACTTCATATTAGTTTGTCCTTTGACTAAAAATATTTGCATAATCTCTATTGTTGGAACTAGCAAACTAAAAAAATTGATTTGTATATACTAAAAATACCATATATGTCATGATTTGATTGGATAACAGATTGGAGGTCTTATTGCTAGCTTCACTATTCCCAATGTTTTACATGTTAGCATATCCAAAGTTTTTGATCATATACGGTCTTTCTGAATTTTTACTATTTTTTTGAAATGTTTGGATATCCAAAGTTTTGAACATAGAGAGTCAGTTTTTTATTAGTTGACTTCATATTAGTTTGTCCTTTGAATAATATTTGCATAGCCTCTATTGTTCGAACTATTGTTACTATTTTTTTTTTATTATTATTGTTATAAAATAATATAATAATTGTTTTTTCCTATGTAAAAGACCTGCCACACTGCATTCTTTCTTAAATGTTTACACAACAGTCCTGACAGACTTAAATGTTTACCTAACATGCCTCACAACCTTAAATATTTACTTAACCGACCTGTTACAATACATTTTCCTTCGATTTTTTTATGCAATGTTATTTGTAGTGAATATGGGCAATATTGTTCTTCAACAACATTACTGGTTCACTGGTTGATGCTTTCTCCTTGCTTGTTCACTGATTTCTTGTTTGTCTGTTGCTATTGTTCTTGTTTGCCTGTTGGTCTTGTTGCAGTTTGCACATTTGGGATTTTGCAACCGCGATTGGAAGTGGCCTTTTGTCGTTCCCCATTGACAGGTGGGTTTCGGTGCCGTGTTAGCTTCCTATTCGTTGTTTATTGTTTTCTATTTGCAGTTTACAGGTGAGAAATTTCACTACTGGGGATGCCTGAGTCGAAATCCTCTTGTAGAACATCTTTGTATGTGAGGAGAAAATACGATTTCCTTTTCCTATACGTCACTGTGGTTTCAATGGAGGTGGGTTATGTGTCGAACATTGCCGATCAGGAACGAGACAAAGACAACATTACAACCCTGCTTCTCTGGTCATAGTAATCACATACATAGATGGGTTGCAAGAGGATTTTGATCGCTCCCAGTGTTGAAAAATACCAACTGTGGAAACTGCAACTTTCTTAATTGTTTGCACAGTGGGAGGCCTTTGGACGGTCCTCACAGCCTTAAATGTTTACCTGACAGGCCTCACAGCCTGAAATGTTTGCTTAACAATTGTGTTACAATACATTTTCCTTTGAATTTTTTGATACAATATTGTGTGCAACGATTTGGCCAATATTGTTCCTCATCGCCATTCCTGGTTGGCTAGTTGGTGCTTTCTCCTTGGTTTGTTGGATGCTTCTTATTGTTGTTTGATTCAACTTTGTAGAGTTGAGGTCCTGCAACTGCAATTGGGCCTTTTGGTGCTTGTTCACTAGTTTTTTATTTGTTGCTTTCTCTTGTTTGCTTCAAATTTTCAAGGTTGGGGTCTTGCATCTACAGTTGGACTTGTTGTTGCATTTTGCGGGCCAAGGGCTACGCTTATGTCCTTCTCTATTCACCAGTGGGTCTCGGTGCTGTGGTTGCATTCCTGCATTGCTTAATAGGCCTGTTGCAATACATTTTCGTCCTTTTTTCTTTTCTTTTGCAATGTTATGTGCAATGAATATGGGCAATATTATTCTTTGGCGACGTTACTGGTTCACTGGTTGTTGCTTGCTCGTTGCTTGTTGACTAGTTTCTTCTTTTCCTATTATTGTTGTTGTTGTTGCAGTTTGCACGCTTGGGATTCTGCAACTGCGATTGGAACTGCGCTTTTGTTGTTCCCCATTGATGGGTGGGTTTTGTTGCTAGGTTTATGTTTGTGTTCATTCTTTGTTGTTTTCTATTTCTAGTTTGCAAGTGAAAAATTTAAATGTTGGAGATTTCTAAGTCGAAATCCTCTTCCAGAACATGTTTGTGTGCGAAGAGAAAATCCGATTTCCTTTTTATATGTCACTGGGTATTATGGAGGTGTTCCAATTGTGGATGCAGAATGCCAACCTTGCAAAACTGCAGCTTCCTTAAATGTTTTCACAGTGGGAGGCCTTTGCACGGTCCTCACAGTCTTACATGTTTACCTGCGAGGCCTCACAACCTAAAATGTTCTCTTAATAGGTGTGTTGAAATATATTCCTCTGATTTTTTTATACAATCTTGTCTGCAGTAAATTTGGACAATATTATACTTCACCGAAATTCCTAGTTGACTAGTTGATGCTTTCTCGTTGGTTCGTTGGATGCTGCTTATTGTTGTTTGATTCAAATTTGCAGAGTTGAGGTCCTGCAGCTGCAGTCAAGCCTCTTCGTACTTGTTCACTAGTTTCTTCACAAACACATCTCCACTTAGAAAACACAAATTGGAACATGGTTTTATAGTTGGGCCACCAAAAAATACTATTAAGATAAAATAATATGCAAACTTTTGCAGTAGATATAAACAACATCTCTTTTGACTTGAACCAGAGTTTGTCGAGCTCCAACTATATCTCATAGCTGAGAATGTTTTTCCCATAGTTAATGTGTTTCTATGGGTTCATAGTTATGAGACTAAGTGTTGTTGTGTGAGGGATAAAGTTCTTGTCTCCCTTTCTTTTTCCTCTTCTAAACTTACCCATTTTTCCCTTTTGTTCTTCTCCTCTATTATGCGTTTCCAGTTCTATACTTGGTCATGTTTTTGTGCTCGCAGGTTCCTGGGGTGGCAAACTGAAAACTCCTCATCTCCATCTATATCTTCACATCACGAGTCCGGCCAACCATCGTTTGTTTTCATACTTAGCCAATTTTATGAACGTCGGTTCGCGGATAGGCGCTATCGAACTCTGGTGCCCCATGTTCAGGGTATACATCTTGCACCCAAAACTTTGGTGATCTACAATTCGACCCCAGACTCTATCTACGATGACTCCTTCTGACTAACCCGACATTCCATACTTAGTCGAGTCTTCAAAGTTTCACAGGTTCACGGACTCCTGGGTTCACAAAAGTTTAAAATCATTTTTTGCTCCCCTCCATCCCCGCTACCTTCCATGCTTCCCAATGAACATTAATTATGCTTTTACTAGTGAAAAATCACCAGACATGTTCGAAATGATTGGCATTAATAAGCGAAAAGCTCAGACATCTCCCATTAAAATGCATTAATGGGTGAATATTATGGGATCTGATGATTTTTTTGCATCCATCTTGAATTGGCGAAAAATGTTGGTTATTTTAGTTTTTTTAAGGCATCATCATAGTTACAGTGCAATATTGTATTACCCCACTGTCATCTACAAACATTGCATCCACAAAGGTCTTGACATCGTGTCCCTCTTTAATACTGTGCATATATTACAAGTTGTCATATTTGGGAATATGCTTGCATATGGAAATGCTAACTCATGTTATTAGTGACTATTCAACACACTTATTCAAAAATATTGGTTCTATACCTGGTCCCGTTTCTGTGCTCTTCGGTTTTCGGTGTGGTGAGCTGACAAATCCTCATCTCCATCTATATCTTCACATCACGAGTCTGACCGACCATCGTTTGTTTGGATACTTAGCCAATTTTATGAACGCGGATTCGTGAATAGGTTCTATTGTTCGAAAACACATGTATTCCAACAGAGGACAAACACCTTCAGTAACCACTCACATAACCAGATCAAAGATCAACACACTGATGTTTTCACGTGGTAAAACCCCTATGAGGAAACATCCACGGCCCCAACAAATGCAACCACTTGGAGCAGTTTATTAATGCAAAAGAAAAAGATTACAGAGAGATTTTACAAGAGATTTTCTCACAATCGATCATCGACAAATGACCCTCCATGCTCTTTAAAATAGAGATCATGGACCAATCAGGTGTTAAGCCACAGATCAATGGCCATTAAGATCGAGGAGATTATGAACCGTTATATCACTCTATGTCAGGAACATATCGTGACCGTCGGATTTCCTAACTACAAATGCATAATAATGCATAATAAAGAAACACACTAAGAAACACACTTTTACCTAACGACACATTAGACCAAGTAGATTTTAACTAACTCCTAAGTGTTTAAATATCCTAACATTCCCCCTTAAGAACAACTTAGGATAGGATTGAAGGATTTACAATGGTGACACAATAGGAGAAGGAAGGAGGCATTAGAGCCTATCCCCCCTTAATGAAAACTTCCTGAACTCCTAACATAGATTGAAGCTTGGAAAACTTCACTTCTGTAAGAGACTTTTTGAAAATGTATGCAACTTGATCTTTTGTAGGGAAAAAGAGCACTTCAATAAATTGATCATGAATGGGATTTTTGATGAAGTGCATGTGTAGCTCGATGTGTTTGCTATGTTGATGTTGAACTGGGTCTTTAGCGAGCTTGATGGCACTCTGATTGTTGCACCAAAGGCCGGTTGGATGTTGTTGCTGGAATCCAAACTCTGAAAGGATCTGTGGAAGCCACAAGGCTTCCTAAATTTCATTTACCGCTGCTCGGTACTTTGCTTCTGCTGAAGAAAGTGCAATAGCCTGTTGTTTCTTACAGGCCCAAGTGACAGGTCCTAAACCAAGGTTGAAAACATAACCTGCAGTAGACTTCCGATCATTACGGTCACCGACCCAATCTAAATCAGTGAAACCAACCAATAAAGGAGTCCCCCCTGAACTGTAATGTATCCCAAACTTAACTGTACCACAAACATAGTGAAATATCCTTTTAGCTGATTTCCAATGGATTTCATGGGGTGTTTTCATATATCGGGCAACAAGACCAACAAAAAAGGAAAGATCGGGACAGGTATGAGTCAAGTATAAGAGGCTACCAACTAACTGACGATACAAGGTGCCATCAACTTCGAGAGAAGTACAGGTGGTAGTAAGTTTGACTCGAGAATGGAAGGGAGAAGGGGTTGGTTTACAATCATCCATGTGAAAGCGACGAAGAAGGTCACAAGAATAATAAGACTGGAAAAGAAAAATTTCTGTATTGGTTTGCAAAACTTGGAGGCCAAGGAAATAGTGCAAAAATCCTAAGTCTGTCATTTCAAATTTCTTATTAAGGTTGGTTTTCACATGGTTTAAAAGTTTTGAGTCACTACCAGTAAGGATAAGGTCATCAACATAAAGGACAAGGATTATGAGATGGATTCCTACTTTCTTGGTATAGACATTAGGATCATAAAGGCATCTAGAGAATCCAGTGGAAATAAGAAAGCTGTCCATTTTGGCATACCAAGCTCGGGGAGCTTGCTTGAGACCATAAAGAGATTTCTTAAGGCGACAAACAAGGCTAGAGTCATTCTGGACATAGCTAGGAGGTTGTTCCATGTATATTTCTTCTTGTAAATCTCTATGCAAGAAGGTGGATTTAACATCCATCTGATGGACCTCCCATTTATGTGAGACGACAAGGGCAAGAACAAGTCAGATGGAATTCATTTTGACTACAGGGGAAAATGTTTCATTATAGTCAATTCCTTCAACTTGGGAAAATCCTTTGGAAACTAACTGAGCCTCGTGTCTTTCAAAACTTCCATCTGATGCATACTTATTTATATAGACCCATTTACATATGATAAGTTTTATTCCTTTTGGAAGAGGTACAAGATCCCAAGTATCGTTTTCCATTAAAGAACGATACTCTTCATTCATTGTTGTATCCCAATCTGGATGACCTGAAGCTTCTGCAAATGTCTCTGGATAATGAGTTTCTGAAACTTGAGCCAAACGAGAAGAGTCTTGCTAGAACTGTGAACGTGTTCGACGCTAATCTGAAGGATCAACGGTAATATCACCAGTTGCTTCTCGTGTTGAACGGACCCATCTAGGAAGCGGTGGAGCTGGTTCTGGTTTAGGTTCAAAGGACTCATCTGGAAGAAGGTGAGTAGGCAGAGGTGTATTTTCATCCTCATTGTCATCATCTGAAGAAGAAACTAGAACAAAAGAAGGCACAAACATCGAATATGGCTCACAAGCCGAAGAAAGCACAACCGCCGAATTGGCTCGTAAGCCAAAGAAGGCACAAACATCGAATTAGGCTTGCAAGCCAAGATATTTTCATCAAATT
The DNA here is from genome assembly GCA_009831015.1 of Picea engelmannii. Lineage (NCBI taxonomy): Eukaryota > Viridiplantae > Streptophyta > Pinopsida > Pinales > Pinaceae > Picea > Picea engelmannii. The sequence continues at coordinate 305,961 of ML777862.1, forward strand.
TAACATCTCTTATAATAATAATTTCATTACAATGTGTTTGAAGAATTCTATAACCTTTGACATCTTCAAAATAACTAACAAATATACACTTCTAACTTTTAGGATGCAAATCTTTCCTTTTCTCATTAGGAATGTGAGCCCATGCTATACTGCCAAATACATGGAAGTGACTTACATATGGTTTAATTTTAGTCCAAGCTTATTTCGGTGTTATATTTTTAAGAGCCTTTGTGGGAGTGCGATTGACTATGTAATTTGCATAGTTGATGGTTTCCACCGAGTACTTTAGACTTAATCCCTTAGATTGGATCGTACAATTAGCCATTTCTTTTAATGTGTGATTATTTCTCTCAACAACACCATTTTGTTGTGGTGTATATGGAACGATGTGTTTCATTTGGATTCCCTATGTAGTGCAGTAACTTGTAAAATTATTGTTCACATATTCGCCTCCATTATCTATTCTTAACCTTTGAATTTGATGTCCATATTGCTTTTCTACAAGGGCCTTGAAGGCCAAAAACTTGTAAAAAACTTCACTCTTAAGTTTTAAGAAGTAAACCCAAGTACGTCTAGAAAAGTCATCAATGAAAGTTAAGAAATACTTGCACCCAAAAAACCACACAAATCACTGTGAACAAGATGCAAAGGACCCGAGGCGTGCCAAGAAGCACGTTTGTCAAAATTGTCCTAATAATGTTTTCCGAGAACACAACTGGCACAAACACCATCTTTGCATTAAAAAAGAGGAAGACCAGTCACCATATGTTGATTACATAGTTGCTACAATGAGCGATAGTTTAGATGACCAAACTGCTCATGCCAAAGTTTTCTCAAGTCATCGCTATGAGCAACAAAAACTGATGAAAAAGATGATGACCCAAAGTTGTCAAACTTGTACAACTTGGTAATATCATCAACAATTCCAGTTGCAAGAACATGCTTAAGATATTTTAGATCCTTGATTACAATTTGGTGAGGTGAAAACTCTACGGTTTTACCTTCACCTGAATGAGTGATTTGATATACTGATAGAAGGTTACATGAAAGACTTGGAACACATAATACATCATTGAAATGACTATTTTCTACTTGAACTGTTCCAGATCCTTCAAAACTAAGAGATCTATCATCACCAACAAATATTTTCTTGGTGTTACATTCATTTAGAGTAGAAAATATGTCTCTATCCTTAGCCATATGATAAGGTGCTCCAGAATCAATAAGACACTCATTAGAAGTAGAGGTAGAAGTTGTATTGAAGGAGAAACCAGAAGCTGAAAGTGCATGTCCATGAGAAGAAGAAGAAGAAGAAGAAGAAGTAGAATCAATACTGATGTTGTGCTTCTTCATCGTTGCTTCTAAAGCTGCCATCTTCTTGAAACATTTGGACTCATCATGACCATCTTTATCACAAAAGTTGCAATGTCTGTCAGTCTTCTTATTTTTATATTTTGCTCCTTTGTCTCCATTAGGAGCAGAAGCTGTCTGAGTGGGTTTGGGATCCTTATATTGCTTGTTGTTGTGGCGAGGATGTTTCTTCTTGGGATTCTTGGGTTTATCTTTATGATGGACAACTAAGGCTTTGTTGGAGGTACCTGTAGTGTTGATCACTCCAAGTTGAACTAGCTTATCTTGCTATCTAATCAAAGCATCACAAAAGTTCTCAAGAACGAGTTTTTGATAAGCTGCCCCTAGAGCCTCTTGCATGACATAAAAGGTATATACAAACACATAATATGCACTACCTATCTTAGAAAGAATAAGATAGATGGAACGATCTTCGTCTATCTTTATCTTACATTCTGCACATAAAGTTCTGAGTGTTTTAAACTTATATAGATAGTCTTCAATGCAAGAAAAATCACTTGGACTTAAAGTTAGTAATTGATTTTCTAACTGTTGTGATTGAATAATATTGTGTTTACCAAACACAGATTCAATCTTTTCCCAAGCTTCTTTGGGTTTATCAATTGATTGAAGGTGGAACCTTAAATCAAGAGAGATGGACATTCCAATTAATCCACGTGCTTTGTCATTCCTACTATCCCATTTGGATTTCCTATCAACATCATTGGGTTTTGTTTCCTTTACCAAGGTAATCTGGTACAAGCCTTTACTTCTTAATAAATCATCCATATGGGATTTCCATTGGAAGTAGTTGGTCCTGGTAAGTAGGAGATTACTTGTAGAATACATATTAAATATGCATATAATGTGGATTTAAAAAACTGAAAATGATGATTTGAATGGAAAGAGCTCAAAACGTTGTGCAGTTTAAAAAAAAACGGCACGGAAAATGGACTTCGGATGTGAGAATTATGTCGTTTTAAAAAAAGGCATAAACGGTAACCAAATGACCACATGATACTGTTGTAGAAATTTCAATACAAATTAAGTATTTCCTACGATTAACCCGATCTAACAATTATATGCCACTGTTAAATACATAATCGCTTCTACTAATATTCTTGCGGAAATTAAGCCACGATCACAAAGTGAAATATCAAGAACACATAACACATAACTTTTTCCGGGAAAGCGTAAAGCTAAAAACCCCACTATCATATATTATGTATATCATGGATCATGAAACAATATCATACAAAACTCTAATCCAAGAGCTCTCGGTACGATACAATCGTCTCACACTGTCATACAAAAATGACAAATTCATGTGCCAATATTCTGTCTCCAGACAACCTGCCTCCTCTGCACAATCCCTGCAATTAAAATTCTCACAATGAATTCGAATTTTGTAGTTTTCACATGCTCATGAGCATATCCACTGCATGTGTGATTGCATGAGTGCACTTCACTCAAATCACAACTGATAGACAAACTGTCCCTTTCACCTGTTATCTCAACTAGGTCTCCATTGGATCTGACATGCATGTAGTTAACCATGGTGAATCTTCAGTTGCACGTGAGTTCACTGATTTTGAATTAATTAATAATTAATTCACTGAACTCTCACTAGTGTAAGTTCAGTTATAACTAGTACAACTGGGCTTAACTCACTTAACTGAGTTAAACTACTTTACAACTATCATAACTACACTTATAACTCTATTACAACTTCAAGTCACCTCCATGTCTTACCAAACAACCTTTGAACTCGAATTTCCCATAGTTAACTGATTTTTCATTTCAGTTAATTATTTCAAGTAATTATGAGATAATAGATTAATATTTATTGTCCAATTTATTGAAGGGAAAAGTAAATTAGACACGTGTTTCTTGTTGACTTTTCAACACTCCTTCTTAACAAGAAAGGGATTATCCTTCACCCCAATCCCGTCTCTATGGCATTCGAATTTGCTCCTGGTGAGCGCCTTCGTCAGAATGTCTGCATCCTGATCTTCCATAGGAATGTATTGAAGCAACATGATCTTCCGCTGCACACAATCTCTGAGATGATGATACCGTATATCCATATGCTTAGATCTATCATGAAACACAAGATTAATCGAGAGTTTAATGCAACTTTGATTATCACAATGAATCACTGTCGGATCTAAATGAGAACCAAACAAAGCAACCAAGATCTTTCTCATCCAGATAGCCTCACATGCAGCTTGACTCCCTGCCATGCATTCCGCTTCGGCTGAACTAAGTGCCACAGATCTTTGTTTCCTGCTGTACCAAGAAACAATTGTAGATCCAATACTAAAGATCCCCCCTGATGTGCTCTTTCTGTCCGTTGGGCTGCCCGCCTAATCTGCATCTGTGAAGCCATGAAACTTCACCTCATTCGTCTATCTGTACCATAATCCATACTCATATGTTCCCTTCATATATCTTAGGACATGCTTACCCGCCTTCCAAAAGAGTTTGGTAGGCTTAATCATCTCTTGACTTAGCTGGTTATCCACATAGAAAATGTCCGGTCTCGTGTTCACTAAATACATTAGTGAACCCACTAACTGTCGATAGACAATAGCATCCACTACCTCTCTAGAAGTAGCATCATCTTTCCTCTAGTTTCCTGGAAGAGCAGTATCCATGGGTTTGCATCCTTCCATGTGAAACTTACCTAGTATCTCCCTTGCATACTTTCCTTGAGACACAAAAATTTCACCATCTTGCTACCATATTTCCAATCCAAGGAAAAAATGAAGAAATCCCAAATCCTTCATATCGAACTCCTTTGTAAGGTCATCCTTGCATGAGTGTATCAGTTGCTCATCACCAATCAATATTAAATCATCAATGTAAAGAAAAATGATTAAAAGCTTACCCTCCACCACTGATTTGTCGACCGGTCTTGGGACAATTTCCCATGCACTTTTTTTGATAATGGAGTCATACTCCTCCACCATAGCATCAACCCAAGTGGGATCCTACAATGCTTCCTGAAAGGAATATGGTTCAGTCACAATACAATTGCTCTAGTAAATCGATAAGGATATTGTCTCTGTCTGCGCTGTGAAGTAGGGGCTCCTACATTCTGTGCAACATCTAGTCTCAATCTGTCAGCTTCCATGGTGCGCTTTCTGCTATTTCTAATGGATGGATCTGCTTGATTGGTTTCCTCCACTCCATGAATCTCCTCATGTGGTTGATCCACATCTTGAGACTCATCTTTAGGAAACAACAGTTCCTCTTCTGCATGCAAGTATAGCTCCCTCTCAAGCGACAACCGCATGGATTTCCCCTCATCGAATTTTATATCCCGTCACATAATAGTCATCTTACTGTTAGGAAAACACACATGATAATTATGGCGTGTTTCTGTGTACCCCACAAATATCCCAACTTTAGCAGTTGGTTCCAGCTTCTTCCTGGAATCCTTGGTCACATGCACAAAAAAAGATGAGCCAAAAATTTTAAAATGAGAAACATCAGGTTTCTTACCAATGAAAGCTTCTTCAGGTGTACTCATGCCAAGTATTCTATGAGGACAAAGGTTCTACACATAAACCGCAATATTGCATGCTTCTGCCCACAAATGCATTGGTAGGCCCTGATCATGCAACATCGCTCATGCATCACCCACGATCGTTCTGTTCTTTCTCTCCACGACCCCATTTTGTTGTGGGTTATGAGGCACTATGAGTTCTCTTTGAATTCCTTCTCTGATGCAGAAGTCTTTGAATTCATTAGAGATGTATTCTCCACCATTATCGCTCCTTAGAGATTTCACTTGCTTCCCCAACTCTTTCTCCACCAATGCTTTAAACTCACAGAACTTTGAGAATGTTTGATCCTTCTTCTGCATGAAGAATGTACAACATTTACGAGAAAATTCATTAACAAAAATAACATAATACCTATGTTTTGTTGTTGAAGCAATCGAGAATGGTCCACACACGCTTGTGTGAATTCTCTCCAGGATCACCGAAGCACTGTTCTCCTTTTCATGAAAGGTGGACTTTACATACTTCCCCAGGGTGCACCCCTTGCACTGATCTAACTGAGCAAGTGTTCCCATTGGAAGTCCAGTAGATATTTGTTGCATGATCTTCAAGGCTCCATGATGAAGATGGCCCAATCGCCTGTGCCATAATTCACCCTCATCCTGGCTCACCACTTTTTTTGCCTTGCCCACCATGGAACCACAGCCACCTACCTCCATCATGTAGAGATTCTTAACTTGAATCCCTATCTTCTTGACTTGACCTGTTGCTTTATGTCACAGGTAGGCTTTTCCACTGCTGAAAGTAACGCCATAGCCTTTGTCCTTCAACATTGCGACTGAGACCAGGTTTTTCTTCAGACCTGGAACATGCATAACATTTTTCAATTGAAATGGTTTACCTGACTCTCTCTAAAAGGTAATGGTACCAATTCCAGTCGCACTGTACCATACATCATCACCTATTACTATATGCATTCTGATATCTTTCTCCTCCAAGTTACTAAAAGACTCTTTATCTCCCGTCATGTGGTAGGAAGTGCCACTATCCAAATACCACATCGATCCCGATGCACTTGAAGCCATGCATGCGATCAAAGAGAAGTCAAGATCAAATTGTGAGACAAGAGCCTCACCATTTGCAGCTCCAACAATCATCTTGTTCTTCCTCTTCTGTCGACAGTTAGTAGCAAGATGCCCATGTTCGTGACAGTGAAAACACTTCACTTTGGACAAATCCAGCTTCTTGACTTTAGACTCGAATTTTGAATGGAATTTCTTCCCTTTCCCTTTCCTTGCCTTGGAAGTCAAAGCACAATCCTCTTCATCATCATGCTTTGATGAAGATCCATCTCTGGTGTTCCACCTGAACTCCTCTTGCACTAGATCCAACAATAGTCGTTCCCAATCTGGAAATTTTCCCCTTCCATTGACAGAGTCTTGATAACTATGCCAACTCTTGGGAATTCCTAGGAGATCCAAGCTCACCAAATCATCATCAACGACTGTTATTCCCACACTTCCAAGCTCATCCCGACATTGGACAAACTTCGTGAGATATTTTGGAATGGAGTCGCCCTTCTCCATCTTGATCTTCCTGAGTTTATCTTTGAGTGCCAATTTCCTATGGTCGCTGATTTTTTGGAACAGATCCGTCAAAACCTTCCGCATTGCATGTGGTGTGTCTTTCCCATGGAGACTTGAGACAATGTGGTCTCGTACTCCCTCCAACAGAATCCTCCTCGCCTTTGCCACTTTCTTTTTACATGCATCAAGATTTGCAGTGTCTGTAGCAACTAGCTTAGGGACATCTCTGTCAATGAATTCCTTCAAGCCATTTTCTTCAAGTACTGCCTCCATCCTGTCCTTCCAAGCAATGTAGTTCAAGTTTCCCTTGAGTGCATACTCCAACCTCAATCCATTGAAAGCCATTTCGATCTTGAATCAACTATAACAACAATAAATTCCTTCTGCAAATTTGAATATTATCCAACCAAAAAATCAACTGTTGCAATCCTTCTTGCCCTGGGAGGTTCGCACTTGACCAATTACTAGCCTAAGGGAAGTTTGCACCTCACCTATGTATAGCCTATGAACCTTATGAGAGAGTTCACACTGTAATGCACTGTGGGGTGAGGGAGGTTCGCACCTCTCCTTTGAGTAGGGTGCGAAAATTTATGTTCTAAGAAATGTGCGAAGTTTTCAGTACTAAGGTTCACACCCTACCAGAGATGGGACCTACGAAAATACTATTATTTTTTCACCTCACTTCCATGGCTCCGTGGATCTGATACCATGTAGAAATTTCAATACAAATTAAGTATTTCCCGTGATTCACCTGATCTAACAATTATATGCCACTGTTAAATACATAATCTCTTCTACTAATATTCTTGTGGAAATTAAACCATGATCACAAAGTGAAATATCAAGACCACATAACACATAAGTTTTTTCGAGAAAGCGTAAAGCTAAAAACCCCACTATCATATATTATGTATATCATGGATCATGAAACAATCTCATACAAAACTCTAATCCAAGAGCTCTCAGTACAATACAATCGTCTCACACTGTCATACAAAAATTGACAAATTCATGTGCTAATATTTTGTCTCCAGACAACCTACCTCCTCTACACAATCCCTGCAATTAGAATTCTCACAATGAATTCAAATTTTCTAGTTTTCACATGCTCATGATCATATCCACTGCATGTGTGATTGCGTGAGTGCACTTCACTCAAACCACAACTAATAACTAAACTGTCCCTTTCACCTGTTATCTCAACTAGGTCTCCACTGGATCTGACATGCATGTAGTTAACCGTGGTGAATCTTCAGTGGCATGTGAGTTCACTGATTTTGAATTAATTAATAATTAATTCACTGAACTCTCACTAGTGTAAGTTTAGTTACAACTAGTACAACTGGGCTTAACTCACTTAACTGAGTTAAACTACTTTACAACTATCATAACTACACTTATAACTCTGTTACAACTTCAAGTCACCTCCATGTCTTACCAGCCAACCTTTGAACTCGAATTTCCCATAGTTAACTGATTTTCCATTTCAGTTAATTATTTCGAGTAATTATGAGATAATAGATTAATATTTATTGTTCAATTTATTTAAGGGAAAAGTAAATTAAACACATGTTTCTTATTGACTTTTCAACAAGTGTAAGTTGCTTTATGAAGTGACCCACTTTTATAAAGAGAAGTGGGGATCACTTTTACAATGAAGTTACTTTAAAAAAAAAAGGTTGCATGAAAAATAAATAACTCTAAAAATAAAATATTAAAGCTACTTATAATGATTCACTTTTATACTTGAAGTGAAATACACTTTACAATTTTAGCATGAACTTTTTCAAAAAAAAGTAACAAAAGAGAGATTTGAACTCAAGACCTCTTACTTAATAAGACAAATTTTAACCAAATGGTCTAGCAAAACATATTGTAATGTTCGGAAGGAGGATTGAGGTTGTTGTTGTGGAAGACATCCTTGGAGAGCGTGCTAAAAAAAACTCTTTTCACACAAAAACACAATTTCGCTTCTCGATGACAACAAGGGTTGGATCTCGATTAGCTTACCCGAAAGATGCACCTTTTTCTATCTGTTTCTGATTTTCCAAGATCGCATAGGGCACATGGAAAAGAGCATACACAGATCTAAAAGAGTAGCAACCCATAAATAAATAATACAAAACCGAAATAAAACCAAAATACTACTTTGCAAATATTTAAAAAATGTGTATTCAAGCTTTAAACCTCCAGATTAGACTATAATGGTTGTATCTTGGGCAAACATAAAGCTTTTCGAGTGAAATGAAAAGTTTTCCTGAATGAAACAAGTGCTCCAGACTTAATGGAACAGTCCTCTCAGCACATAATTGTACATAAATGACATAAAATGGAGATGAGACAACTTGGCTTCATGATTTCAATCTACAATAGGAGCGGATATTCAAACAGGCTCTGATACCATGTTTGACAACAAAAGTATTCCAACAAAGGACGAACACCTTCAGTAACCACTCACATAACTAGATCAAAGATCAACACATCGATGTTTTCACGTGGTAAAACCCCTAGGGGGAAACATCCACGGCCCCAACCAATGCGGCCACTTGGAGCAGTTTATTAATGCAAAAGAAAAAGATTACAGAGAGATTTTACAAGAGATTTTCTCACAATCGATCATCGACAAATGACCCTCCATGTTCTTTAAAATAGATATCATGGACCAATCAGGTGTTAAGCCACGGATCAATAGTTGTTAAGATCGAGGAGAGTATGAATCGTCAGATCACTCTATGTCGGGAACATATCGTGACCATCGGATTTCCTAACTACAAATGCATACTAAATAAACAAACTAAGAAACACACTTTTACCTAATGACACATTAGACCAAGTATATCTTAACTAACTCCTAAGTGTCTAAATATCCTAACAATTATCGAACTTTGCTGCCCTGTGTTCGGGGTATACATCTTGCACCCAAAACTTCAGTGATCTACAATTCGACCTCGGACTCCTCAAACTCGCAAGCCTGAATCTACCTACGATGACTCTGTCTTTTTGACCCGCCTTTCCATACTTATTCGAGTCTTCAAAGTTTCGCGGGTTCACGTACTCTCGGGTTCAGAAAAGTTTAAAAGCATTTTTCTCTCCCCTCCATCCCCACCACCTTCCTCCCTTCCCAATGCACATTGATTATGATTTTGCTAGTGAAAACCCACCAAACAGGTTCAAAAAGATTGGCTTTAATAAGCGGAAAGCTCGAGGACATCTCCCATTAAAACACATTAACATGTGAATATTGTGGGGTCTGATGATTTTTTTTGCATCCATCTTGAATTGGAAAAAAGTGTTGGCTATTTTAGTTTTTTTAAGGCATCATCATAGTAGCAGTGCAATATTGTTCTACCACACTGCCATCCACAAACGTGTCATCCAAAAAGGTCTTGACTTCATGTCCCTCTTTAATACTGTGCATATATTATAGATTTTCATATTTGAGAATCTGCTTGCATATTCGAAAAGATTGACATTAATAAGCGAAAATATTGAGGGCATCTGCCATTAAAATGAATTAAACCAAGATTTACGGAAGATTATACTATCATCCTCCAACGTTCATTTTAAATACTTATTCCCATTTCTCTCTATCATCGAAGACTTGGGCTTTAAGGTGCCTTCGTTGTAATGTTGTTGGTCATCGACATGAGAGACAACTTAGAGATGCCATTCAAGCCCATTTGAAAGATGAGGGAATGGTTTTATGTGACATCATCTTTGAGGAAAAAAAAATCTATTGGCCAACAGAAACTCAGACACAAAAAAAACTCAAGTATCTTATGATTAGTATTCTCCCTGTATTCGATGCTTTGGTTGGTTGAAAGGCCTGCCTGAAGATTTGTATGTTGAACTTCTTTGTTTTTATTTTGGAAATTGGAAGGGATTTTTAGGTCACCTGCAAAATTCACCTTCGTTGACTATATATTAATTTCGGTTAACTTAAAAAGGTTTATGTGTGAAAAAAAATGTTAGACATAGAGAATACGATTTCTTATTTCTTAAAATATAAAACAATGTATTTTTTTAACATACAATTGTTCGAAAAGTTTCAGGCGTTGTTTGCGATTCACGTCCTTCAAGGATGTTAATTAATCACACAATTATTGCTTGTGCCAATGCAATTAAGTTGTCGTCCACTATGGAAATCACATTAACATTGCAATGTCAGATAATAGATGTCTGACATGTACCTAATGTCAAGGTCATTATCGCACATGACACCCAACCTCCAAAGATTTATGGACTCAGAGAAACATTGTGATTGTCATGACAAAGCAACACTAAAGTCGATGCTCTTTACATGTATGACAATATTGCATTCTAAGTTCTTTGACAATGACAACCCTGCTTGTTCATCACATTACTGCATTGCAGTCAATAACACTGTTCCCATTGCCACCGCCAATGTCAATGTTTGAAGTCGAAGATATCTGGAGCCTGGAGTCACTGCCAGTGTGGATGCCTGAAGCTGAAACTACCTGGAGCCTGGGATCACGACTTGTTACACTTAATAGTAGTATCAATAGTTGATTGTATATCGAGTATGTTACTACATCCAGAGGTTTCTCAACAATATTTGACATAGAAGCTGGTCATTTGTCAAGTTTGTTACAACTTTGTCATAAAAGGTTCTATAATTTTAGAATGTTGATTCAAACATGCATACGGTTTCTCACGTTCATGAGGATCCAAATTTATAATTTCCTTCTGAGCATATTCGGGCATGGAGTAATATTTGGCATCACTTCCGAATATTCTAGACCATTTTGTGAGCCACAATGTCTGCCACCCCTATGACGAAAGATATATTCTAATGTGATTTGCAACATTTGATACACTTGCCAGATTTGTGTTGCTGGAAGAGCTATGTACTTCAACAAAGGAGAATTTTGTAGGTGACTTGGATATCCCTTTCAATTTACAACAATAAAACAAAGAAATTCAACATACAAATCTCCAAGTAGGCCTTCCAACCAAGCAGATGATCAAATATAGGGAGAATAGCAGTCACAACATACTTGATTTTTTTTTGTCTCAACTTTTGTTGGCTAACAGGATTTTCACCCCCCAAAGATGACGTCACATAAAACCACTCCCTCATCTTTGAATTGGGCCTAAATCGCATCTCTAAGTTGTCTCAGATGTCGATGACCATGAACATTACAAGGAAGGCACTTTAAACCCCAAGTTTTTGACAATAGAGGGAAATTAACACTCAACAAAGTATGGAATGTTGAATAAACAACTAATGCAGGAAAGCCATATCTAGAAGAGACAAGCTATTTAAAAAGTTGAGATAGATCTAGTTGGCAACACTAATGAAGTCCAAGACCCAAAATTGATATTCAACTCGTTGTTTTTTACCAAGCAAGAATTTGACTATCAAGTTGAAATCTATAAAATACTATCTAAAGGCTTGATTACTGTACATATTTTCTTTCTTTGTTGGCGGCAGCCCCAATCGCAGTCATTATGGAAAATTCATTTAAATTTCAGATAATATCTGTTGAACTATCTCAAGACAACTATTTTGGGAAATAATATCAGTTGTATTTTGTAACCCAATTTATCTGAATATAGAATATTTGAGGTTTTTGTATGGTGTTTACCAATGTCTGATATTGTTTTTTATTTTATTTTGTACTTTGTGTGTGTGTGTGTGTGGTTAAGCATGCACGCCAAGCTTTTCTTTATGCTGCCCAACACTTCGATTTAAATAAAGGCTACTCGATTCGATCCGTACATTTTACATGGAAGAATAATTTGTGATAGGCCATACTTATGTGGCACCCACCCTATACTTAAGAAAGAAAGGGGAGGACCTGTCATGCTTTCATTCTTCGGGGACCTAGAACAAGACACACGCAAGATGAACACAACCAGACGACTCCGACAATCACAGTGACAACAAGTAATAAACGCCCCTAGACCTAAGGCGTACAACTAGCAGCTGTAATCAGAAAACGACATTGGGGGTTAAGTACAGTTCAATCACCGAGGGAAGAATCCAACAGTGGAGTTCACCATTTCTGCACAGAAAAGTAGGGCTTTTAGTCTTATGTCTTCTCGAAAGAATATTAGACAGGCTCCTGGCTGACTGCTCAGGCAGAAACTAATGACCTCCATCAGGTGTGTCGCAAGAGTGGAAACCCTGCCTTTAAAGGGCCCGAGACTCTTGATACGACACTGGACTCTTTACGCACAAAAATCACACACACAGACACATATGCTAAGGCAAAAGGGGTGACTATCCCGCCCGACACAAGCAGACCAGGCAAAAGATCGATCTCGTCCAGGTACAACAACAACACAAGGCAACCACTAACCCTACGGACGCCCAGGTCCGACAGACTCCGACAATGACCCAACACAATTAAGACAAGGTAGATCCCACGACTCAAGGCATGTAATACTGGCCCGATACTCCCATGAACTCCATGAGTAGACGAGATACCCAGCCCAACCGTTTAAGAATGTAAATTTAAGTGATTTAAGATTTCCTCATTACGATCTTAGCAATTCAAGGTACTAGGTTCTAGGACCTTGTTTTTTTTTAACCATCAGTAACCCAAGTTTTAATCGTATTAGGATAAGTCCACAATGCCATTGTTTTTCATAAGTACCTAACACTAAAAAAGGTTGCACCTTAATTTATAACGACATGCATTACCTTTACACAATTCAATATAAGGATAACATCACATTGCTMATGACATCATATTTGAATATATCAATAAACCATCATAATTACAATGAMRAGATATAAYSATTACAATATTTAAATGACATTMTTTAAATAACTAGGAGGGACCCTATGTAAAGACATTTAAAAGGTCACACCTAAAATATCCATATTTAAAAGGACAAAAGTGACATTGTAATTAAAGTATAGGTTCCCAATGTCAATATACACTCACATTTAAAATAACATCATAATTAAGTTAACTTCATAATTTGGAAATTACCATATCACTTCATGTTTCAAAAATAACATCATAATGGAAATTTTCAAATAACATCATACCTATAAATGGCAATACGTATTAAGACAATCTCTAAAATTGCAGAAAGGACAGAATTCAAAATGACAAATTAACAAATATAAATGACCATACTTGTAAGTAACAATAATTAACAGGGGTCCAAATATGGAATTTACGTCATATTACTGATTAATGGTGCCATTAAAACCTACAACGTTACTACCATAAAGTAATGGCAATTGAACAACCCAACTGTAGCAATGATACCAAAATTCCTATAAAGGAATAATAGCAATTTATTCAACATTGTTGTTATAACAATTTAATAATTATCAATTAATAAACTGTTGTAAGCGCAGTCCCAATTAGAAAACGCAACTGTAATTATTGCATTGCATTAAAGATGGCAGATTAGTAATGTTACCCTAATGCATGGCATTAAGGACTATCAAGAACACAGACCCAATGGAAAACGCCCCTGTATTAAAGCCCCTGATTTAGGAACGTAGACCCAACAATATGCAGACCCCGAACATAAATGAGATGTAATGAAAGTCCGATTGCCTTCAGATTGCTATTAGATTTGCATTGTCATTTAAAACGCAGACCCCACTGACTAAATTGAAATGTAAACAGATTCGATTGCGTTCAGATTGCATCAGTTTTGTATTGTCATTGAAAAACGCAGAACCCCAATAAATGAATGGAAATGTAAAGAATTCGATTGCGTTCAGATTGCATTAGTTTTGTATTGTCATTGAAAAACACAGAACCCCAATAAATGAATTGGAATGTAAGGAATTCGACTGCGTTCAGATTGCATTAGTTTGTATTGTCATTGAAAAACGCAGAACCCCAATAATTGAATGGAAATGTAAAGAATTCGATTGTGTTCAGATTGCAATAGTTTGTATTGTCATTGAAAAATGTAGAACCCCAATAAATGAAATGGAATGTAAATAATTTGACTGCGTTCAGATTGCATTAGTTTGTATTCTCATTGAAAAACGCAGAACCCCAATAATTGAATGGAAATGTAAAGAATTCGATTGCGTTCAGATTGCATTAGTTTGTATTGTCATTGAAAAACACAGAACCCCAATAATTGAATGGAAATGTAAAGAATTCGATTGCGTTCAGATTGCATTAGTTTGTATTGTCATTGAAAAACGCAGAACCCCAATAATTGAATGGAAATGTAAAGAATTCGACTGCGTTCAGATTGCATTAGTTTTGTATGGCCATTTAAAAACACATAACCCCAATAATTGAATTGGAATGTAAAGAATTCGATTGGCACACAGATTGCAAGTAGACTGGCATTTACCATTGGAATACGGACCATAGTGAATATTACGAAATGCAGTGAGATTCGGAGTGACACACTGATGCAATTAGATCGGGTTTCCAGTAACGCGCAGACCACAACAATCAACGAAATTAATGGGATTCAGTCAGGAAGAGAACACCCACAGAACAGAAGCAAAAACGCCCAATACCACAGTGCAAAAACGCTCAATACATAATTTCCAGAAGATAATGAAAGGCCAGAAGATAAAACAATTCACCAGAGGTGAATTAAATTGCCAGGTCTAAACCCAGATCAAGTGATCTTAGAACCAACCATTCAATGCCAGAGGGAAACCAGATCTAGTTTTACTTCTATAAAATATCAGCAAGCGAGATTGCCAACACCAACATTTTATAACATTACAATACCTTACAGTTCCCATCTTAATATCTAATGCTATATACTCAATAAAATAAACGAGCATACCTATTTCCTTGTGTAGGCCTGGTATGCTGTCCACGCCTCGATCGAAGTCCCGCGCTCCTTGCCGCTCCTGCTTGCCGACCGTGGAACCCTCACCGGTACCTCACAGCCAAACGCTAGGGGTACTTTGCTTCCCCCTTATCCCCCCAAGCCGCAAAGGGGCCACACAAAATCCAGAGATAAGACTAGCTTCTCAACTCGCCTCCACGGCTGAGCTACCACTCCAACACAGATGAGATAAACCCAACTCCTCACAAGCAATCCGTCAAGCCACAATTCGACAGCGTAACATTACGCTAACCGTTCCTCCCTCTTCCTCCAATTTCCCCTTCTCTTATAGAAATTTCAGACCCAACTACTTTTCTAAATCATTATTAATTAAATTTTTTATGACAATCCTCTAAAATTCCCTACCGTCCAAGTGTCAATCATCCCTATGGTTCTCCCAAAATTAATTTCTTTTTAATAATTAAAAGACTCAATTCCCTCACTCCCCCAAAAATCACTCCTTAAATTACTCCTAGGGTTCCTAGATCCCCTCTCATGCTTTTAATAACTTTCCTAAAATGAAGTGCTGATTTTTAGTAACTCCTAAATGCTGATTCCCTTTCTCTTTTTACCCTATGTCTACTACTTTCCATTATTAAGTTTCCTTTATTGTTCCTCATTTCTATTTTTTTATTCCTCTCTTTTATTATTATATTATTATTATTATTATTTTTATTTTATTTATTTATTTTTTAAACCCAAAATGATTAATGCGCTTAATAGTTTTTTCAATATAATTTTTTTTTTTTTTAAATCCTAAATTTTATACTCCCACTTTTTAATAATTTAATTCTTCTTTATAATTTAAAATCCATGGGTTTCACTTAATTTAACTCCCTTATTACTTTACCCCCTTTACTTTTAAGAAGACTTTAATTAACACTTAGGAGGGTTTTAGTTTACGCCCTAGGTTTATTTTTGTAGGATCTTTTCTTAGGGCTTGTCAAAATTTATCTTAGAGATGTTTTAATTTAGGTTTTGATTTGAACAGGG
>ML777862.1:348815-371547 GCA_009831015.1 Picea engelmannii
GATGCCACGGGCTAAACCCCTTTCCGTTCGAGATAGGCCTTGATAGCCTTTGGGGGAGTCCCAAGGCACAATGAAGCACCCTTGTGGCTGATTTAAGGTCTGAAAACTCAAAAATCAGTGAGTTGTTTTTCCTTGGACAACATGTAAAGCAATCCAAAATGGTGGAAAAACTTGATCTAACACACTTGGAGGGAACCTACAGAGTTAGCACAATGACAATAGAATGGAAAAAGTAAAGAAAACTACTTAAAGGATTGATATCATCACAGTAAATAGTTCAGAAATGACATATCATATTTGCAAAGTCACCGCAATACCGTCGAGAAGAGAGGTTTGAACAATAAAGACAAGATTCTTTATTGATCCAGCTTTACAAGAGGGTTGGTTGCGCCATAATTGGCAAGCTCATAACCGATACAATGACTACTTTTCTCAATGACATGCCATTAGACGAGAGAGAGAGAGAGAGAGAGAGAGAGAGAGAGAGAGAGAGAGAGAGAGAGTATGTTGCTCCTACTAAGAATCGACAAAATACCCAAGGCAAGCCTCCAATATATAGCTAGAGGGGCGCATATCTCAAGGAGAATGAGGGACACATGAAGGGGGTAAGAATATAGTCTAAGTGAGATGATTGAGAGTGAGTGCGAGTTTGAATGGGCATGAGTGAGTGAATGATGAGCTAAATGAGTGAGAAGAGGGTAAAGTGAGGCACATGGCATGCATGGGAGGATGAAATAATAGAGTATAAGTTTAGAGTGGGCGCATGAGTGCATGGGGGAGATAATTTTAGGAAACTCAAGTGACCTCTCCTTGCATCATAGATTAATTATCATATGCTCCAATTTTAGGAATATGCGCACTAGCTTAGGTGGATGCCACATGTTGACCTCAGAGGTTGCCACTTGGTGTTGCATGGACAATGACTAGACCTGCTAAATATAGAGGCAGCTAAAAATAAAACATTTAAAAATAGGGTTCTCTAAAAATAGATTCCTGATTCTATTTTTAGAAAAATTGTCCACATAAAAAATAGAAATTCGTCTGAATACCCTTGTCTTTATACTCATTAATCTTGTCTTTCCACAAGAGATCTGAATATTCCATCAGAACTGTCATGCGGGCCCTCATGATCAACCTTCTAAAAATAGCAATCTGGGTGACATCATCCAGAAAAAGGTCCAAAGGCCTCTGGATACCTCAAGGATTAATATTGCGCTCTCGGAATTTGAATCTAGGGCCTGAATCAAAACCTGCCAAAAATAGCAAGTTCTTGCATGTTGCCCGGAAAAATGTCATCGGGCCTAGAATCTTGCAAGGACTCGTACTATATGCTCTGAACTGCCCCAAAATGTCAGGAGACCCACTCAAACCGTGCGTCCTAAAAAGTAGCAACACATGTATGTATACATCTCTCTCAAAAATGCATGAAAACCAAGTAGATTGTGACTCTAAACTAATCAACCCTACACTGATGATGTACTTGCCTCATGTGTGAACCAACCTCCTGCTCAACATAAATGCTAAAACCCTAGGAAAATCTCAATATGCCAACCAAAGTGTTGCATGCTGACTCTTAATCCTCAAAACTTTCAAGGATGAAAATCTAGAGATTAACAGATCACTATATCAATTACAAGGAAATCATTTCAATTACAAGAAGATTCAATAATTACATGTAATTCAATTTTGTAACTATTATTGTGAAAATTGTTTATTCTTTTGACATATTACATGTTTTAATGCACATATGAATACATTTTAGTTATAAAATGAGATTCTAATGTGGAAAGTGATTTAATGTTGTAACTATTAATAAAATAAATTTTCTATCGTTTTAACATATCATAAACTACTCTTAACCTTCAAATTTTGAAATACAATATCTATTATTATTATTTACACTAAGTTTTTGAAATGCTTTCCTTAAATTCCACAAAATGCAATGTCCCCTAACTCCATAAGAAATTAAAGATTTAAAATGATTGAGTTAGAGGAGTCTATACAAAAGATATAACACCCTTTTGATGTAAATAAAGCAATATAAAGCCCTGCATACATGGATCATCTAATGGATCAAATTTTGGCATGAAGACATATATTTTGTATACTATGAAGTGGACCCCTTAGGGTGTTGTTAATGAATGCTTAATTAGTGCCATTTTTAGGTATTTGTCCTTTGTTTATTCTCTTGAATGAGTGAATGGGTCATTGTATCCTTTTGGAATGAAGCCATATATTTTGTATACATTGGAGTGGACCCCTTAGGGTGTTAGTGAATACTTGATTAGTGCCACTTTTAGGTGTTCATCTAATGGATCAAATTTTGGAATGAAGCCATATATTCTGTATACATTGGAGTGGACCCCTTAGGGTGTTAGTGAATACTTGATTAATGCCACTTTTAGGTGTTCATCTAATGGATCAAATTTTGGAATGAAACCATATATTCTTTATACATTTACATTGGAGTGGACCCCTTAGGGTGTTAGTGAATACTTGATTAGTGCCACTTTTAGGTGTTAGTATTTTGTTTATTCTCTCTTGACTGAGTAAAGGGGTCATAGTATCCTTTTGTGCTTTGTTTATCATAAAGGGAGAGAAAATAAAGCTTATAATAAGCGACGAGCAATAGATTGATGTCCATTTTCCAAAGTATGAAATTGGACTTTGCTAAACAATGGCATCCTTATCTATTCCCATCGAACCAAATCTCAAGTACCACTTGCATTGTTCACTTAAGATCTTAATCTCAGAGTACCACTTGCTTTGTTCATTTAATATATTTGTTTGGAATATCTAAATTACAAAAATCAAAGGTTGCTCTCCCAAGGGGAGAAACTTAAGTATTATAAAAGATTAAAATACGAAAACCATGACTCTATAAGCTACATGCTCTTTACAAATATTGACCAAGTATATCACACATATACAAATTTAAATTAATATAAATAATTATAATATACAAATTTAAATTAATATAAATAATTATAATATATAAATTTAAATTAATATAAATAATTATAATAGCATATACACCAAGTATATCACATATATACAAATTTAAATTAATATAAATAATTATAATATATAAATATAAATTAATATAAATAATTATAATATAAGATTGACTAAGTATATCACACATATACAAATTTAAATTAATATAAATAATTATAATATACAAATTTAAATTAATATAAATAATTATAATATATAAATTTAACTTTTTTTTAAGTAAGATTGTATAAAAGTCTGTCAAAATCAGAGAGTACAAAAAAACTTCTATAATTTTAGGCTGTAAACATTGAGTTGCCTCTGAGGGGAAACTAGTTCAACTAGCTGAATCACTTCATAGCTTAAGGCTTAGACATCTACTGACGTAAAGAGAGTCCAAAATTCCGGCCCCTAACGATGGGCGTTACAATAATGCAAATTGGAAATATAACCATAATAACCATAGAAATTTGTAGGAGAGGTGGCCAAAAAAAGGTGGTCATGCACAAAACAAGGCCACAAAGACACCTAGACATATCATCAATATGGGTTGTAATGTGGCCACACGTCCAGGAAGAAGGCGCTGAATGTCGAGTCCCCAAAAGGAGGTGACTCCTCCTTGACTGGTGTCCTGTCTAGTTGCATGGCGTCCTCCAACTATGGTGTCACGTTCCCCTCTTGCTAAATGTCCTTCGGTTGGGATGGAAGCCCTTTCTCCTCGTGGCCTGGCTCGGCCTGGTCCAAAGTTTCCAGTGAGGGAGCTGGTGCCAACACCGGTGTCGAAGTTGTTGCTGCTTGGGCTGCCTCTGTTGGGGGGTGAAGAGCACTCTACATTGCTGAGAGAAAATGAAGGAGTTGAGAGGCCTTGCCGTCCAGGGTCTCCAGGAGGAACCAGAGGTCATCCACATCCCGACGCAAGTCAAATACCAGGCTTTGCAGTAGTGCGAGGCCTGTTTTCCATTCATAGACTAGATCATCATTGGAGCCAACTCGAGAGTGGTGTTGCTGACGTGAATTTTGGCTGGCTTCCGGACCATCCATTTGATATCGAGCGTCGAGAGGTAGCGCCTGAAGCGATTGGGAGGCCAGAGAGTTAGGAGGAGCCAATGGGCCTGGGAGTGAAGCAGAGGCTGAATTTCCGGAAGGTCCTGGGATGTAATCCAGCGAGGCCGCTGAGAAGTCCAACCCCTCCAATCTGTTGGCAAGGGATGTAGAGAGGGGCGGGAGGTTGGCTGGAGTTTGGGTCGACTGCACCAGGGAGGAGGACGAGGTGGTCGACGAGGAGGAGGATAAATGGGAGGGAGCGGGCGGGGGACAGAGAACCAAACATGGCCGGCTTGGCTGCCAAGCCGACCCTTGTTTGGACTTCCCTCGAAGTCTGGGCATCTCTGAAACATCGGGAGAGCGAAAATGAACGAGGAACAAACCGGGAGAGGGTGACAATAGACTAGGGAAAGTCTGGGCAGGAGGTCGAGCTCTGAAGAAAACAACCAGGAAGGAATGAGCCATCCAGAGCCCCTGAAGCAATTCAAATAACCTGAGGAGCTGGTGTAATTCCATAAATAACCACACGCGCAGCGTAAAGGCCGAACGAAGGTGCTGGTCCATCGGATGGACGACAAGGCTGAGTAAGGTGCACTGAGAGTAATGGTGCCTTGTCTCAAGTGATATGAACTTAAAGACATGAGGCAGGTGGGAGAGAGAGGCACGCGGTCGTCACGTGGCCGACGCCACAAAGGCTCTCTCCTGACTACTCCGCTTGACGCGTGTTCTCCAGTAGCACCCCATCCGGGGCATATATAAATTTAAATTAATATAAATACATAAGATTCTTTATTTTTGAAATGAGCTAAGTTTGTATGAACATTAAACAATTTTCTTCTATTTCATCCTGTATGAGGTATTTGTAAGGCATTAAAGAAGCAAAAAGAAAGAGGTTAGAGATAACTTAAAGTCTTCAAGGTTTTGTGTAGCTTTTGGGAAGTTGTTGGTGAGACTTACATCATTTAAGAGGTTCATCTAAGATGCAATTGAATCTAAAATGTAATTGAGATTGTTGGTAAAGATTTAATCTCCTTAAAAGCCTTCAAAATTTATATAAATAATTAAAGAATAACATTTTCTAACATAATATTCAAAATAACGCAATATTCCCTAAAGGCTTTATATGTTGTTCATAGTAAGTTGTACTTTTTAAACTTAGGCACCTAGTCCTTATAATTAAGAGACAAATGATTCAAACTCTTTTAAAATGAAAGTAGTTATAACTTTGGTAGATTTTGCTCATGGAGGGTTAACCCAAATGGAGTAATTATTTATTGGTTTGAATAGATGTTAAAATGAATGGAAAGATTGAATTGTGTAATACAAAGATGTAGTTTAACAATTTTGGGTTTTGACATCAAAATCCAAATGCCAAGAAATAGTGTAAGAAATTGTAAGAATTTTTTTGGACTATCGTCGTTCAAAAGTTTGGAAGTATAATATTGAAAATTCACAATGCAAAGTTGTACATACTAACAAGCTATAATGTGATTTCAAAATTTTGAGTTGTGAGTGTTCAAGGGCGATATAAATGCTACTAAGGTAAAATAGCCACAAGTTGGAAAATTGAGTATGTGAGCCTAAAAAAATAGGCATTATGATTGTGAAGATGAAAAAGTGTGAGAAAACCAAGGAGAAAGGTCGAGGAGAAAAATATTAGTTGAGTGTTGGAGGTCATAGATAAACGAGCTTTAAAGAATTAATAGTTAGAACCAAAGTAAAATAGTCACGAAATGGAAAGCAACACCACATTAAAATTTATTTATTGAAAATTTACCAAAGGCCCAGTCAGTGAAATTGAGTGTAGTGAATCCAAGAATTGAATCAAAATATTTTGGAAGAATTTTGGCTAGATGATCTAACCCCCACCATCCTTTTAAGAAATGGGTAAATTTTTATATTAAAAAGAGGGAATACAACCTAGTTGTAAAGCTTAAAGTTACATAACAAAAAACCGTAGCCATTTTTGACAATTCAAAATGGACCAAAACCTCAAAATGGATGTTGAAAAATGTTATTTTTTCTTATCTTATGCATGCTGCCAATTACATGGCATGCATAATGTTGGATAAACTAATTTATCAAAAAAGAACCCTAGAGAACATGAAAATTACTTACAAACATTAAATACAAGTATTCCCACTTAGGGATTCTCCATTGACATTGACTTGATATTCTACTTCCATAGCAACTAATTTTTGTGTCTTTTCACCTAGAATTAATGCATTAATTGCTCTATAAACACCATTTTGATTTGGAAGATAGGGTGTTGAGCTATTGAATATTCCTCAAACATTATAGGTTTGGCATGACATGAAGGGCCTATAAAGAAATTCGGGAGATGGGTAGAGGATTGCATAGGCCCTGAGGAGAAATGAACAATATTAGCTATTTTGTGCACCAAATAACACACCGATTCTAGATTAGAGCCATGAGAGCATATTTTTATGTCTAGGATTCCATAAATAGATTGAATTCCTTCTCTTTAACTATGATTCACTGCATATGAGTAACAATTTCTCTTTCATGACGATCTTGGGATTGGCCTTTCTAAGAGGAAATGTACTCCCTCTCATCTTGCATCTCGGACCATTTATTTTTAGAAAGAAAGAGTTCCACTTTCATCACTGTCACCTGGCTCATGCAACTTCTAAGTCCTCTTCTATTCTCTACTAATGCACATTGGATACATCAATCAAGGTGACATTGAAAATCTTCCATTCTATTAATTCCTTCAATTCCAGGAAGAAGGCTCTCCAAGGTCGCTTGCCATTGAGTTTTGTGATTGATCCATGTCCCATCGAAGGGAGGACCTCTGATGGCCTCAATAGGAATGCCTAAGCCAATTCCATTGTCAAGGGGGGTTGACATCCCTGTTGCCAAGAGAACTAAAAAACCTCCACAACAAATAAGGTAGAAAAACCACATGCAGTTCCACACATATGGCGTAAGTGTATGAATCACACAATCACCACCAAAATGAACTAGTAGTGACCATGACACTCACAAATATTAACTCCTTCCATACCCCTACACAAATGAATTGATGTATGGAGGGTTTGAGACATGCCATGTCAAAAAAATTCAAAAAACATTAATAATAATAATAATAATAATAATAATATAGTAGTAGTAGTAGTAATAATAATAATAATAATAATAATAATAATATAGTAGTAGTAATAATAATAATAAAAATAGAACTTGAACTTGAGATAGAACTTGAGATCAACAATGTTTCCATGTCTTAAGAGCTACAAGGAAACCACTTGAGCCAACGACTCACCTTAAAAGTGGATCATCAATTCAATTTTAGCCCTATCATCCAACATCTTGGACCAAGTAACTCTTTGCATTGTGTACACGCTCCCTATGCTAATGGGCCCATGGGTGAGGACACAAAACATAACTGGTTATATTTTCTTTGAGAAAAAAGTTACAGAACTGGGATGGATCTATGGTGTCTTGATGGGGATAGAGGAAACCTAGGGTTTCCACAGTGATTAGGGTTTATTGATTGAAGGCCATATTGTTGTTTCCTATTTCTATAAACCCTCCACTCAAGCTGTTGGATAGTTGATTTTCATTGATGTTGTTGGAAAGTTGGTTGTCATTGATGCCAACAAGAAGTGGTTGTCATTGATGTCAACAATTGTGATGGGCATATTTGGAGAAGTCTCCAAAGTGGTCCCCTTATGGCGTAGATTTAAGCATGGCCCTCATGAGAAGACACTTTGAAGAAATCTACAAGAAACCCATTGGTGTGGTCATGTAGCCCGAAGTTGTTTAAGGAATAAGGAAACAAAGGATAGTGCAAATTTAGGTAACACACTTGTTTCCAACGATAGGTGCAATGTCACGTAGTTCCTCACAGTTGAGGAGTTATTAGGTCATGAAGTTGGAAGCCCCAAAGATGGGTTAATAAGCCCCTATGGAAGCCCCAAAGATGGGTTAAGAAGCCCCTAATTGGTTTCAAGTCATTAATGAAAGGGTAAAGTGGTTGTAACAAGAAAGTTCAAGAAGCCCTAAAGTTAAGGAAAGAGGTTACTTAAAAAAAGTATATATACACCACAAGAAGTCACTCATAAGTACATTCACACACACATTCTATTGAATATATTCTATGTGAGTAAGTGATTCTTATCTAAGTTAACCAAGGATATCTAAGGTGAACTTCAGAGGGAAGATGAAGTGAAGATGGGAAAAATTCCAAGGGAGGATGAAGTCTTGTGATGATGTGTTCCAAGGTATGCTATTTAAAGGCCATCTTACCATTTTCACTATAATTTTTTTTATAGAATGATTCAGATAGTGAAAAGAGAGGAGGTTGAGAAGACATATCAAGGTACCATTTATAAAAAAATCATCTTCTAGGTCATTGTATTTTTGGAGATACACTTTGTGGAAGATAGGGTTTTTGACTAGTCTCAAGTAGGTGTTTCGGGTAAAAAAATCATAACTTATTCATAGAGGATCAACATTCTATGAGACCAATTTTATTGGAAATATAACAGTCTTAATTATTGTTTGTGTGAGTTTCAGAATCAAATATCAAATATTGAGCGTGTGGCATGCTTTACAAGTTCACTCTCTAGAATAGGATAAAATTCAACAAAGTTTGTCATTTTCACTATAACTTATGTTCTGAGAAGTTTTAGACCCTGAAATTTTTAAGACGTGGAATAATATCTTAGAGTATATGTGGTTAAAATTTCATACCTTAATTCATTATAGGTACAAAGTTATGCTTGTTGAAAGTTAGGGTTTGTGACTAATCCAAAACTAGTCCTGCGAGACTGAGGTAAAGTTTGATGAAGATGTTATTCTCTTGTTGTTGAAGTTGAAGAAGAGCTACATGTATGTAATTTTGTGTATCAGGTCTATTACAGGATCATATGTATTCTTTACATGTGTTATTGCAGGTTATGTTTATGGTACATGCTTGAGGCATGTCTTGATGATGATGGTACATGATATGGTATGCCTTGGTGATGGTATGATACATGGTTTGAAGTACATATTGGTTACATGCTGATGATGTGATCGTCATGACTTTGGTATCTTGTTTAGGAATTGGTATGTGGTGGTACATGTATGAGGTGCATGTCTTGGTGATGTTGGTACATGTTGAGGTACACCTTAGTGATGCTATGGTACATTGATTAGTAGCACATCTTGGCTATATTGGTATTGTGGATATCTTGGTTATGATTGAGGCACTTCATTGATGATAAAATTGGTATGGTACATGATTGATGTACTTGGCATGGTATGGTATAGGTTGATGTACATGGTATGGTACAAGTTGATGTGCATGGTTGATACATATTGATGTACATGGTTGATACATGTTGATGTACATGGTTTGGTGATGGTTTTGGTATCCATGTGAGTGGATCTGGTTACAGTTGGTTTATGATGTTATATCAGTGACAAAGTCAGTGACGAAGACAATGACAGAGACAAAGTGATAGTGACAGGTTGATGCGACAGTGGTAGTCACAGGTTAATGTGACAATGACAGTGACATGTTGGTTGATGTGACAGTGACAGGTTGATGCGACAGTAGTAGTCACAGGTTAATGTGACATTGACAATGACAGGTTGGTTGATGTGACAGTGACAGGTTGGTTGTCATATCAGTGGAAGTGGTAGTTACATGTTGATCAATGGTAGTGAAAGTGAGTCTACACTTCTATTTCAGGGCGATAAGACATGGAAAGGAAAGGGGGTTGTAGCGTCCTTCCGGTTGGTGCCGAATAATTCAGGGAGTTGCATCTTCCTTCATGTTGGTGCCTGTAAATCAGGGGGTTGTAGCCTCCTTCTGGTTGGTGCCGGAGAACTCAAGGAGTTGGTGCTTCCTTCAAGTTGGTGCCTGTAATTCAGGGGGTCGTAGCCTCCTTTCGGTTGGTGTCGGAGAACTCAGGGAGTTGGTGCTTGTAAATCAGGGGGTTGGTGACTCCTTCCAATTGGTGTTGGAGAATTTGGAAGTTGGTGCTTCCTATGAATGTATTCGTGATATATATGAGAAAGCATTATGTGGTTTTCTCCCATTTGGGTTTCCACGTAAATTCTGGTGTACTGTGCATGTGGTTATTTGATGTGATGATACTGCTTATGGTTATATTCTCATGATATATTGAATGCAATCATAAATGGTATATTGCTAATAAAGTTGAATTTTATATATACTATAATTGAAAGTGGTAAAAAGTACACACATTGATTCACCTCCCACTCTCAGTATTCCAACAATTGGTATCAGAGTGAGGTTCTTCAAGAAAATAATTTAACCATTGGAAGGTAGATCATGGATTCCACATATAATGGATCAACATGATTCGTGAAGTGCATAGTAAATGGAACACCAATATTTGATGGTTAGATTGGTTTGAGCTATGAGATATGGAGCAACAGGGTGAAAGAGTTTTTACAGGCACATGGGTATGATGTTTGGAAATTAGTTGTTACAAGATACATCGTTTCAAAGAAACTGAAGATTGCAACCAAGAAGCAATTGAAGAGAAGCAACACAATAGCAATGGATTTCATCTTGGAATGATTACCCGATTCAATAAAAGTCAAAGTGGGACAATATTCACCAGCCAAAGAACTTTGGGATAAGATACAACATTTATACTCAAAGTAATCCACTCTAGAGAATTTTGATCATGATAAAGAAGATAAAGAATGTGTTGAGTTAGTATGGGAAGAAAGAATCTCATCAGGCCAGATAGATTCAAAAGAAGAAGATTTTGAGAGATACCTAAACAGTGCTTTAGACAAGCTAGTCAAAGAAAGAGAGAAAAACAAGTCACTCGAGAAAGAATTGATCAATATAAAAAGAGTCTCAAAATCCCAACTCCGAAGAAGTCCAGTAGATGATTACAAACCTAAAATTTCAAGTAGAAGAAGCCACAAGGATTGATGAAGCATGCAAAAGTCAGTTGGAAGAAAAACAATTTTTGGATGAAGAAATAGTAGCACAAAGAAAGGAAGCAGAGAAGAGAAAATATTTTAACTAGCCATCTCAAGGAAATATATGAGGACTTAACTAGCCATCTCGTTGGAAATAGGTTGAAATAGGCTGAAACTGTAAAATTGCAGAACTGAAACACTTTCTCGAATGGTGATAGCTATCTCTGAGAAGAGATGTGGCTTCTACGTGTATCCCTCTGAGAATAAATTACAATGAGGTTCCAGAGGCATTTTTGATATTACTCATGAATGCCAAAATCCTAGACATCCAAAAACCTAACCTTAAGAGGTGAAACACCAAAATCTATGTGGGCCCTTATGGGTAAGTTGGTACCTCAACTTCCCAGGGTTGTAAATTTTGCATATGACCTCTATTTCAGGCACGTGATATCTCGT
The DNA here is from genome assembly GCA_009831015.1 of Picea engelmannii. Classification (NCBI taxonomy): domain Eukaryota; kingdom Viridiplantae; phylum Streptophyta; class Pinopsida; order Pinales; family Pinaceae; genus Picea; species Picea engelmannii. The sequence goes on from ML777862.1 coordinate 360,228, forward strand.
TGGAAAGGTCTTTCAGAGAGATACACATTACGTTGTCAAAATCTGACTCCGTCTATAGTTTGACTATGACGAGACAAAAAAACACCGTTTAGGGCTCCAAAACGACCCTGGAAGTACAACAAGATGTGGTAACATGAAAACATACAAAATAAGCCAGTCAGATTAGGTAAGAGGCCACCAATATCCACATGGAATATGTGTAGGGATTCAGAAAACCGCAGAAGTGTAGAACCCAAAATTACAAAGAAGTACAAAAGAACGTGTTGAACTAAAAAATGACAAGAGGAGCCTGTTGGAATAGGTGGGTGGCCATCAATATTCACCTGGATAAATCCTCCCTCCTTAGGAAGGAATGGTCTCCATTGCATTGAGTTCCCCCATCAGGTGAGAAAAATTCTGCTGGATTTGGCCTCGAGTGAGCCACTTGCGTTGGTGTAGGAGCTGCCCTGCCTTGACAACCCGATAAATTTGGATCCTCTGCTGACGAGTGCCCTTGACCTGTGTTTCCACTATCTGATCAATGGATGATTGTTCCATGCAATCAAGATTGATCTATGTTGGTGTTAGTTGTTTTTCGATCTTTGAGGTGTCCAATAATGGTGGAAAATATGGCTAAAGGAGGTCCACATTGAACATTGGGTGCAAGCCAAGGAATGGTGGACTGTTGAGCTCAAAATCATTGTTACCCACAAGCTTGGTGATGGTGTAAGGCCCATAGCGAAGTGGGAGGAGCTTATGATGGGGACCTATAAGACGCTCCTTCTGCAAGTGTAACCAGACCTTATCTCCAACCTGAAACCGGTACAGTACCTTGTGTTGATCATGGCGCTGCTTGTACTTAGCATTGACTTTCTGCAAAATCTCCTGGACCTGTTAAAAAATGTGCTGAATCCGCTCAATGAATTTGGTCACTTTGTCGATCTCATACTAAACATGGGAAGAGTATGTCTGTGGGGATGCGAGAGGTAGTGCAACATCAATGGGACCCAAGGGTTGGAATCCCAGTCCCACCTGAAATGGACTATGGCCGGTGGAGTTATGGAGAGCTCTGTTGTAACTATGCTGAACATAGGGGAGATTCTCATCCTATGTACGTGGATGCTTAGAGTTGTACATGCGCAAGATTTGCACAATCATCCAATTGACAAACTCTATTTGGATGTCTGTTTTGGGGTGGAAAGCGGTGGATTTATTGAGCTTGGTGTCCAATAGTGACCAGTGACTCGACCAAAATGTGCCGAGGAACTTGTTGTCTCGGTCGAAGATGATGGTTTGTGGTATCCCAAAATGGACCCACACTCGTTCAAAGAATATATTGGTAGTATCTGTGGTTTTGATGTTCCTCTTGCAGGCTATGAGGATGGCCATCTTCGAAAACCGATCAACGACCACAAATACACAATCATTACCTTGCTTGGTGGATGAAAGACTAGACATGTAATCCATCGAGATGGATTCCCAAGGATTCTCGGGGGTAGGAAGAGGGGTGTATAATCCTTTCTTCTTGATGAATGGATTGGAAATGGAACAGGAAGTGCAAGATATGATATACTTTCTGATGTCCTGTCGAATTTTTAGCCAATAAAAATGTTTTTGGAGAATGACCACAATTTTCTTCACGCCAAAATGTCCTGCCACCCAACTGTAGTGGGATTCCCAAATCATCTTTGCATGCTTTCCTGTAGGAACAAAGAGATGGCATAACATCTCATCTTGAATATGAAAATTGATGACAGTCACACCTGTACCCAAGAGCTGATAGGTGGTGGTGAAGTCTGAATCTTGCTGATAAAGTTGGGCCACTCAGATGCCTCATGTCCACAGGAATGGAACACAGTGGTGAGTGTAGCTACATGAGGTCGACTGAGGAAGTCAACGACATGATTTTTGCTCCATGTCTTATACTTGATGTTGAGATAGAATTGCTGCAGGTAGGTGGACCACTTCTGATGGCAGTCATTTCCAGAATGTAATGTTTCCATTAATGACATGCTTGTACAATGAAATACATTTCCTTGTCATGGGTGGGGTATTTATAGATAGTATCTAAGAGTGTCTCACTATGGTATGCCACCAGATGACCATGTTGAGTGAGAACCACACCTACAACATAGTCAGATGCATTAGTCTCAATCTTGAACGATTGTTGCAGATCAGGAAAGGAGAGTACTGGAGTTGAGCACAAGCGATGCTTCAGATCATCAAATGCTCGTTGTTGTTCCTTCCCCCACATGAACTTTTCCCTACCACCGCCCTTGGTCATGTAGTTGAGGGCCAATGCAATATGGGAGAATCCCAACACGAACCATCAGTAGAAATTGGTCAGTCCCAAGAAGCTCCTAAGCTTAATTAGTGTGGTCAGGGCTAGCTAGTAACAAATGAATTGGATCTTAGTGGGATCGACATGTACCCCATGCTCATCAATAATGTAGCCCAAGTATTGGAACATGTTCATGCAAAAGGAACATTTTTCCAAGTTGGCATATAGCTTGTAATATTGTAGAGTGCTCAAAACCTACTGAATATGCCGCATATGCTCCTCCCAAGTTCTCCTGAAAATGAGGATGTCATCCAAATATACCACCACAAAAGAGTTGGTGAAGGGTCTCAATACATCATCCATCAACCTCATGAAAGTGTCTAGTGAATTTGTTAGGCCAAAGGGCATGACCAACCTGTTAGCGACAATTCTTGTCTTCGGCATCGGGATATCCAGGTCTACAGGTTGCACAAGGAGCACCCAAGCGCAACGCACAAAAGAAGTCCTTTTCGGGCCTAAAATCAAGCGAGCGGGAAAAATTATAGTGTCAATGGTCCGGATTCATCCATATGAGCGGATCAATGGCTGGCGGGAAATCGCGGATAGCAGAGTTGCGCTGAGAATAACGCAAATAGATCGTGCCCATATTGTATATAGGAATGGATAGCAGCCGTTCATCCCAAAGGACGCGTGGCACCCAATTGAGCCATCTCGACGTTTCTCCCATCGCGACTCCGAGGTGCAAGGAGCAACTCCGTCGTATTCCCGATACGCGAGGTGCCGGGAATGTCCAAGACTGAGGCCCACATCATTGCCGAGCGGGTCCAAGACCGTCATATCTGAGAAGGACACGTGGCGCCAAATTTAACCATCTCGGCATTTCGCTCATCGCGACTATGATAAACAAGGATCAACTCCTCCATATTTGTGAACGTCGAAAGCGCCTTCGAGAATAAACATAGGGTCACAGCCCGCGGTCACTTGAGAAAGGAAGAGAGTTATGCAAAGGTGCCAAAGCGTCGAGTTTTTCCACAGAAGGGAATATCGCGTCCTCCAAGACCAGTTCAACCCTACTTCGATCCTGGTCCTCGCTAAAGAATTAAATGAAGCTGAACATAGGTAGTTGAAACCTCAACTCACTTATTGAATGCAAGGTATGGGGGTTTCGGCAGACAGTCTTCCCGAGACGGTCCTATACACTGATTTTCTCCAAAGGGTCATGGCTGGTCCTCATCTGACCAGAGAAAGTCTGTGCACGCCATGTTGGCCTTTAATGTTGCAACTATCTCCCCTGCAGGAGCCATGCGCAGTTAAGGTGGCGTTTGACGAAAGTTATCCGTCCAAATTCGGCTGAAGGGACACCATGCCTTGGATGACTGAACATGCCTATGATAGGCGAATTTTGCTGAGTATATAGACTCAGTCTTTGTATTTTGTAAGGGATCGATGGTTGAGCAAGGCTCCCAGTGGTAAACTTTAATGAAGCACTGTTTTCCTGGTTATGTCTGGACTCTTGAGACTTATTGTCTGATGAATGTTAGTTTTTCTTTCGCTTCTTTGTCTACACCGTATTAGAATGGCTTGGAATTGGAGAATCCAGTCGAGCGGTAGCTGTTATAGGATGATGTAGAGTTTGATCACTGTAACAGTTTCACTGTTTCTAATCGGTCTTTGTGATTTTCTTAACACTGAACGACTTGGAATTGGAGAATCCAGTCAAGTCGCCCCTCTCAGTTTCTTGAAGCTCTGAACCATAGGATCTCGCATTCAGAGTTTTTCTTCTACAAGTTACTGAAAGGCCTGTTGCCTGAGGTAGTTTGTCCACTCCTCTCACCAAGTCTTCAACCTGCTCATTTTCAAATCAACTCACTGACTGCAGTTAGATCAAGACCTCCTTTGTTCCTCGCATGCCGGACCCAGTCCCTGAGTTTGAGTGATATCTTCCCGAGTCTCTACCCATTTGATCACCCATTAAAAACTACCGTGACATAAAACTGATGGGCATCGGGCTCTGCTCCTACAAGCAATCCAGGAGTGACTTCCGTCACCAACATTTCTGGCACCATTGTCGGGGACGAAGTTGAAGATTTTCCCTGGGCAGAACGACATTGAGCCTCTGATTTTAAAGGTGCATCAGACATCAGAGCCCTTAAAGATTGCTACTGTGCACCTGGCGACTCCACTTTGGTGACTCCATTGTTTCCACATCACTATTTTAGCTGTGACTACTGTTAGCACACCTGAAAGCTGACCCTAAGGAGCTTTCTCGAGAAGGTTTCAGCATGCTTTCTCAGCCTGAGAAGCTTCTTGGGGTAACGACAACGTTAAGATCTGGTTTTTGATGGTGAATAAGGATCAGGCACATTTGAAGCTGCGCATCTTTCACCTGGCAACTCCATGATTCGAGGATCGATTAGCGACTCCACTGGTTCGATATGGAGAAAATTCTGGCTCAAAGGTTTTCTTTTTGTGACTTTTCCCAGATAGTTGGGTTTCCTAATGCACTTCCTGATAGAGACCAATGGGAAGATTTCCTCCCTGAATTTCATGCAACAAGTTGGGAGGAACCAGCTGAGCATTTATTGGACTTCCATGAGGCTATTCACCAACACAATATCACGCATGAGGATGTCTGAATTAAGCTCTTCATGTATTCATTGAAGGGAGCTGCTCTTGAATGGTGTCGGTCTCTTCCCGCTGCAAGCATCCGCTCTTTAACAGGTTTTCATACAGCTTTCAATTCATTTTGTAAAGATTATTTTCCAGCTGATTGTTTGTATGAAAACTGTTGTGAGGAGTTTTCTTCACTTCATGAAGCCTCTGTTGGCCCTGAAGACCAGGTCCGTGATGAAGCTTTTACTGTGTAGGAAAGAATTTGCCAGGAAAATATAGAGGTGTTGAATGATATTAATTGTGTTAGCCCTAGAACGGAATCATCTGACATTATATCAGATGCCTCTATTCTTTCAGATATTCATAACGATCAACATGCCTCTTATGGAAATTGTGGGTTTATAGAGCAAATGTGGTCCATGGTAGATGACTCACCTGGATATCGGGTCTAAGCAGATGTTCCTAGCAGCTCTGCTCATGATGACAAAGACCCTCTCTTTTTAAAAGAGGGGTTAGTTGTGGAAGAGGGTTCTTCTCTTTTCCTCCAGGGGGGTTTCTCACGATATATTTTTACCTGGGATTAAAGAGAAAAAGATTATGTATGAGCAGCCAGAACCAGCAGGTCCCACTATCCCTAAAACATAATTTTTTTACGGGATCACTGTTCTGGAGGAGGATCATATCAATGAAGGACACCCCCTTTTTGATGTATATTATAGTGATGATGAGCAACAAGCTTATCCTACATTTGATCACTATAAAGATAATGAAGAGCCAGTCAGCAAGCAGAACCACCCCATGGTCCCTATTTATGATGAATATGAATCAGACCTGGGGGAGAGCCAATAAGAGGAGCAGAAAGAACCAATGGAACAGGTGACTTCCTGCCTGGAGCCCGCCCATTCACCTATGCAGACTCAAGAAGTTCAACCCTGTAGGAGTAGCTGTGGAGCAGAGCAGGCCTGCTGCTACCCTTTTCACAGGGTTTGCCACTCATTCTATGATCCTATCAGCGATTACATGGAGTGGCATGTCCTTTATGCCTTGGAGCCCCCCTATTCCATATCAACTTCAGTCAGTGAGGAGAAGTTGAAGAGTGTAGCCGTTCTGCTGTCACGGTTAGGCCATCTGCTGGTGATCATCGATAGAAAGAAAGGGCTTCCCTTAAGGAAGTTACTTGATTGGATATGGTGGAAGTCTTCTTTCACCTAGCCCCATGTAAAATGTTTTATTAGTTTAGGATTGTATATAAATAAGATCCTTTGAGCATGTATCTTTACTTTGTTACTTTTACTTTTTGGCCTGTATTTTCAGTAGGGTGTGTTTTGAGCTTGACTCCATAGCCCAATAGCAAGGCACTGGAACTGCAAAATGAGTTCTTAGAGCATCACAGGGATGACTCTATCCCCCATGGAGCCTAATGTTAGCGACAATTATTGTCTTCGACATCGGGATATCCAGGTCTACAGGTTGCACAAGGAGCGCCCAAGCGCAGCGCACAGAAGAAGTCCTTTTCGGGCATAAAATCAAGCGAGCGGGAAAAATTATAGTGTCAACGGTCCGGATTCATCCATATGAGCGGATCAACGGCTGGCAGGAAATTGTGGATAGCAGAGTTGCACCGAGAATAGCGCAAATAGATCGTGCCCATATTGTATGCAGGAATGGATAGCAGCCGTTCATCCCAAAGGATGCATGGTGCCCAATTGAGCCATCTCGACGTTTCTCCCATCGCGACTCCGAGGCGCAAGGAGCAGCTCCGTCGTATTCCCGATATGCGAGGTGCCGGGAATGTCCAAGACTCAAGACCATAGCATCACCGAGCGGGTCCAGGACCATCAGATCTGAGAAGGACGCGTGGTGCCAAATTTAACCATCTTGGCGTTTCGCTCATCGCGACTATGATAAGTAAGGATCAACCCCTCCATATTCGCGAACGCTGAAAGTGCCTTCGAGAATAAACACAGGGTCACAACCCACGGTCACTTGAGAAAGGAAGAGAGTTATGCAAAGGTGCCAAAGCATCGGGTTTTTCCACAGAAGGGAATACCGCGTCCTCCAAGACCAGTTCAGCCCTACTTCTATCCTGGTCCTCGCTAAAGAATTAAATGAAGCTGAACAGAGGTAGTTGAAACCTCAGCTCACTTATTGAATGCAAGGTATGGGGGTTCCGACAGACAGTCTGCCCGAGACGGTCCTATATACTGATTTTCTCCAAAGGGTCATGGTTGGTCCTCATCTGACCAGAGAAAGTCTGCGCATGCCATGTTGGCCTTTAATGTTGCAACTATCTCCCCTGCAGGAGCCATGCACAATTAAGGTGGCATCTGACGAAAGTTATCTGTCCGAATTCGACTGAAGGGACACCGTGCCTTGGATGAATGAACATGCCTCTGATAGGCAAATTTTGCTGAGTATATAGACTCAATCTTTGTATTTTGTAAGGGATCGATGGTTGAGCAAGGCTCCCGGTGGTAAACTTTAATGAAACACTGTTTTCCTGGTTATGTCTGGACTCTTGAGACTTCTTGTCTGATGAATGTTAGTTTTTCTTTCGCTTCTTTGTCTACACCGTATTAGAACGGCTCGGAATTGGAGAATCCAATCGAGCGGTAGCTGTTATAGGATGATGTAGAGTTTGATCACTGTAACAGTTGCACTGTTTCTAATCGGTCTTTGTGATTTTCTTAGCATTGAATGACTTGGAATTGGAGAATCCAGTCAAGTCCCCCCTCTCAGTTTCTTGAAGCTCTGAACCAGAGGATCTCGCATTCATAGTTTTTCTTCTACAAATTACTGAAAGGCCTATTTCCTGAGGTAGTTTGTCCACTCCTCTCACCAAGTCTTCAACCTGCTCATTTTCAAATCAACCCACTGACTGCAGTTAGATCAAGACCTCCTTTGTTCCTCACATGCCAGACCTAGTCCCTGAGTTTGAGTGATATCTTCCCGAGTCTCTACCCATTTGATCACCCATTAAAAACTACCGTGACATAAAACTGATGGGCGTCAGGCTCTACTCCTGCAAGTAATCCAGGAGTGACTTCCGTCGCCAACACAACCATTCGAAGAGACCTTCTTTAGATTTGAAAGATGTCTTCCAGACATCAGTTGGTTTGATGGGAACCTAGTGGTAGCAAGACTTTAAGTTAATCTTGCTGAAGAAATTTTCCCCCTTGAGTTGGTCAAGAAGGTCATCAATCGTGGGAATTGGGTACTGGTTTTCGACTGTGATTTTTTTTAATGCTATGTAATCAATGCAGAATTGGGTACTGGTTTCCGACTGTGATTTTTTTTAATGCTATGCAATCAATGCAGAGTCACCAGGTCCCTTCCTTCTTCATCACCAGTACAATCGAGCTTCCACAAGGGGAGGAGCTGGGTTTGGTGTGCCCCTTTTGAAGAAGCTATTGGATGTGATGCTTGATTTCATCATTTTCCATCAGCGAATGACGATATATTGGTCCATTAGGAAAAGGTGCACTGGGGGCTATATCAATTGGATTCTTGACTTGGTAGTGCGTCGATACCTCAGTGGGTGAGGAGAAGATGTCTCTATACTCTTCCATGATCCCTTCCACTTGCTTCTTATGCAAAGAGATGATTTGTGTAGAGGCCACGGATGTGGTGGCAACCTTCTTCTTACTATGAGCACGGATCACAAAGAAGACGAAATTCCTGGTCTGTGAAATGACCTTACTACATTTCTTAGCAGAGATTAAAGAAATAGCGGTAGGCGTCTCTACCTCTGGTATCGTGTACAATTGTCTACCCAAAGTAATAATAACACTGCGAGGTCTAGACTCATACACAACATGATGCTTCCACAAATATGGTTGTCCTAAAATAACATCACAAAATTCAAGGGGAGAAATATCACACAATACCTCATCTTTGAAGGGCTTGATGTCATAGGGCAGACGACACTATTGGATGACACGAAGATCTCTTCCTTGGAGAAGCCAGCCGATAGTGTAGGGTTGTGGGTGCAGTGTCGTCGGCATGTCCAATCACTTGATGACCTCTGATGATATTAGGTTCTTTTGACTTCCTCTATCGACAATGAAATAAAGTGGAGCCCCGTTTACCCACATCTGTGAGTGAAAGTGGGGTTCCCATTCCTCTAGTTCTTTTGGTTTGCTTAGTTGGAATTTGGTGGTAGCAACAGTGGAATTGGGTTCATCATCGATAATCCACTTCCCTCCTTCTGGATTTTATTTGGAATCATGATTGACCTCTGACTCAGAAGCCTTCAACTCGAGCATGAGTGACTACTTGGAGCGACATTCTTCAATGTTGTGCCAAGGGATTTTATTGTATTCACACCATTTTCCCGTGTCCTTCTTCGTCTTCTCATTATCGTTCTTGTGTTGCAGATTGGACTGGTTCCCCTAAGAGTGGCCATGTTTGTTCTATCCCTTGTTGTGTGGGTTGGGTCCACCTTTTCCCTGCTTCGACTGTGAGGATTTTGCAGATCCAAACTCTCGCCTCTTCTGCTTAAATTTCTGCTCGATCTTGACATCATATCTATAAGTCGTACCCAATGAGGCGATGTCCATAAACTCCATTTTTGTTTGAATGTATCTATGCAAACAATCGTGGTATTTGAGCACCATACTTCGCTCAAAGTCTTTGATACCCAACTTGGTGAACAGGGTATGAAAAATATTGGTGAAATATGGTACTGTCTGGTCCCTTTCTTGACGAAGGGTGGTCCATCTACTGTACTCGTCCTTGTAGCTTCCAATAGGGTAGTACTATTATTTAATGGCATCCCGAAAGGAATCCCATGTAGGGGAAACCACAAATATTGCATATTACTCTATGGCCCTTTGCTCAGAGTAAGTGTCCCACCAGTCTTTAACATGGGGGACAACCTTGAGGAGTTAAAAAGTAATATTTTCCCTATCAGAAAAATTATGGACTGAAAAATACCTTCAAGTAGATTCAACCATTTATCTAGAACATATGCATTTATCAGTCCTTCAAATAATGGAATATCAAAATTTACATGTACCTTGAAGGGGGTTGCATGGCCACTTGATGAAGATGCTTCTCCTATGGGTAGCCACCAAAGGATCTGCCCAAAGTTGTCCATCATTTCGTTTCTTTGTCACACAAGGGATTCCTTGAGAAACATTTTAAAAGGATCTCCTGCTCCATCATCTTTATTTTCATCTCCCATGGGTTTTTTTCGGGCTCGACATGTAATGATCCCAAGCCAAATTCTTTCTTGGAATCACTAACTACTACTAATTTATTGAGTTATTAAGTGCATACAAGATTCATCAACACATGGAGATCACAATATATTCAAGATGTAGAAGCACAAGCAAAGATCTGACCTTTTTATTATGAGCAATGTAAGATCAATACAATAGATGGCTGATCTGGAATAAACCTCAGATGGCTGTACAAGCAATAGATATGAGCTGCTACAAAATGCTCCCGACAATACAAAATAAGCCTCCAAAGGCTGGATATACAATGAAGACTGAATCAAGCAGATCTGAGCCATACTAATGCTCAACCTCCAAGCTGGAAAGTGCCACGTCCTGCTAGAATGATGAAGCCCTCAATAATTTTTCCCTGCTACCAAAAGTGTCCAATCATCCCGAGAAATATGCCCAATGATAGATCAGGCAACTGTAAGGACAACCCAGATGTCCAAATTCCCAAATCCACTCTCAAACCCCGTAGATCTGAATTCCTCCACTGAATGGTGTGCCCCACTGGATGACTGAAACCCTAGCTGGTTCAGCCCTGATGAAGGAGGCCTCCAAATGCTCTGAAAATATCCAAGAATATAGATCGTGCTATGAGAATCCCATGGGAGAAGTTTCAGACTCAGATCTCAAGCAGATCTCCCTAGATCTGAGTTTTACTGAATCATAGGACATCCCCTATGGCTGCAAGATGTCCCAATCTACAGACAAATGTAGAATGATGATAACCCTCGAGAAAATCCCTCAAACTGATGGTCCTGCCCCTGCAAAAAAAACCCAACTGTTGGAATGGCCCTAGCCCCTCAGGATAAGCTAGATCAAACCTCCCTCTAGATGATGGTGCGCCCTTGCTGGAAACACAAGAACAATACGGCCTGCTACCTATTGAAGTGCTAGATGGAGATGGGCTGAGACTAGAATGGTGTGGAGGAGTATTTCATCCCTGAGACCAAGCTGTGGAACAAGGTGAGTGGATATTTCACCACTAAGTTGCTCACAAGGGTTTGTATAGCAAAACCCCCAAACCAAATGCTCAAGAGCAATAGCAAATGCTAATCCAAAACTAGAATGAGCAATAGGTGCGCCCTAGCCTCTTACTTATACTTTTCCTTATACTTCTTTGTTGAGTTAGGTTAACTCCCAAGGTTAATATTCTATTCTTATATTGAGTTATCTTTTACTCCTTTATCCTTTTCCTTTCTTAAGTCAACTTAAAAATATA
>ML777862.1:375160-392307 GCA_009831015.1 Picea engelmannii
CCATTGTTAAGAGGTGGTCTGGGTATGAATTTTGGTTTAGCAGCTGGACCCAGATCCCTCGTCTTCCAAATGGCTTCCTGTAGGCTGGTAGGATTGAAGGCCTTAACCCAACCCTTCAAGGGTTCCATCAATCCTTCTGTAAAAGCATCATGAGCCTGGTTGGGGACATATATTGCACCATCACTTCCAACCTCTGGAACTCATCAATGTATGCCTCAGCCGTACCTGTTTGCTTGAGTTGCTTGAGCTCTCGGAAATGTAACTCAGGATCTCCTAGATCAAATCTATCACTGAGCCTCTGAGTGAATTCTGTATAGGATACAATCTGGTTGTGGTCGAGTGTGGTGAGCCCATGATACCACCAGTCATGGGCCTTTCCATCCAAGTACATAGTGGCAAACTTGATGGCCCCCTTCTCTCTCATGGGGTTAAGATGCAGGTAAGTATCCAGCTTCTGCACCCATGCTTGTGCTGTCATATTAGCCGTACCATCAAAGTATGGAATCTCTATCTTCCCTGCCCTTCGCTCAAACTCAAAGCTTCCCCTGTGGTTCATCCTAGGATGGTTTCTGAACCTGAGTTGACAATACTGGTCTAGGGACATCTGTCTTTGAACTTTCATATCCAAGCTGTAGTATTCCCTGGTACTCCTGGCTAACTGTTCCACAAAATATTCAACCTGTTCATGTTGCCCTTGCTTATCTATGAATGTGGGCATGTATGGTCTGGGGTTAGATTTGCTACCTGAGTGTTGGCCTAGTGGTTCATCTGTGAACACTGGCACGTATGGCCTATGATTGGTCCTGCTACCCATCTGCCCATGGAACGTTGCACCTCCAAGACTTCCTTCGGATCCCGGTGCTTTCTCCGGGTTATATCTGACTTCCTCATGGGTTCCACCAGACGCTCAAGCTTCTTTATTCCCATACGTATCAGGATCTTTGCCTCGATGGGTTACTTGCATCAGAAGGTCAGTTATCCTAGTTTGGTTCTCGTTCATTTTTTGTAGATTCTCATCAACTTTCTTCAAGGTTTCAGAGATTTCGGCCTGTCCCCTTCTGTTGGTTTCCTGATACTCATCCAACTACTGGACCAATGTGCTTTCTGTGCAGTTCATGTTTTGCTGGAACTTACCAAATTCGGTTACTAAGAGAGTCAATCCTTGAGGCTCATGGTCGTCTCCTGACCCTTCCATTTCTACCTCTGTTTCACTGCTGTTTTTCTTCCTCCGACCCATAACAATTCCCCTGTACTTCTGCATGCACCGATCTCTCCATAGGTTTGGAGGATCGAGGCTCTGATACCACTGTAATGATCCCAAACCAAATTCTTTCTTGGAATCACTAACTACTACTAATTTATTGAGTTATTAAGTGCATACAAGATTCATCAACACATGGAGATCACAATATATTCAAGATGTAGAAGCACAAGAAAAGATCTGACCTTTTTATTATGAGCAATGTAAGCTCAATCCAATAGATGGCCGATGTGGCATAAACCTCAGATGGTCGTACAAGCAATAGATATGAGCTGCTACAAAATGCTCCCGACAATACAAAATAAGCCTCCAAAGGCTGGATATACAATGAAGACTGAATCAAGCAGATCTGAGCTGTACTAATGCTCAACCTCCAAGATGGAAAGTGCCACATCCTGCTAGAATGCTAAATCCCTCAATAATTCTTCCCTGCTACCAAAAGTGTCCAATCATCCCGAGAAATATGCCCAATGATAGATCAGGCAACTGTAAGGACAACCCAGATGTCCAAATTCCCAAATCCACTCTCAAACCCCGTAGATCTGAATTCCTCCACTGAATGGTGCACCCCACTAAATGACTGAAACCCTAGCTGGTTTAGCCCTGATGAAGGAGGCCTCCAAATGCTCTGAAACTCTCCAAGAATATAGATCGGGCTATGAGAATCCCATGGGAGAAGTTTCAGACTCAGATCTCAAACATATCTCCCTTGATCTGAGTTTTACTAAATCACAGGACGTCCCCTATGGCTCCAAGATGTCCCAATCTGCAGACAAATGTAGAATGATGATAACCCTCCAGAAAATCCCTCAAACTGATGGTCCTTCCCCTACAAACAAAACCCAATTGTCGGAATGGCCCTAGGCCCTCATGATAAGCTGGATCGAACCTCCCTCTAGATGATGGTGCGCCCTTGCTGGAAACACAAGAATAGTACGACCTGCTACCTTCTGAATCGCTAGATGGAGATGGGATGAGACTAGAATGGTGTGGAGGAGTCTTTCATCCCTGAGACCAAGATGTGGAACAAGGTGAGTGGATATTTCACCACTGAGTTGCTCACAAGGGTTTGTACAGCAAAACCCCCAAACTGAATGCTCAAGAGCAATAACAAATGCTAATCCAAAACCAAAATGAGTAATAGGTGTGCCCTAGCCTCTTACTTATACTTTTCCTTCTACTTCTCTATTGAGTTAGGTTAACTCCCAGGGTTAATCTTCTATTCTTCTGTTGAGTTATCTTTTACTCCTTTATTCTTTTCCTTTCTTAAGGCAACTTAAAAATATAACTTTTAACTTCTTGACTTTTCCGCCTCTTAGTGTGAGACTATGAACTTGTGGGGGTGCCCAGGCCACTGAGTCTCCTCATCACCTCTCTAAGAGGTGGGGGACATTACACGAGACGACTGATATTGCAACAAATTGATTGGTTCGAGTCCCAACTTCTTATACCTAGATCTTGTCGGGGACATGCACGAAGAAAAATAAATGAAGAGTAGACTGCTTTGATAGCACTGATCTAGATTTAGGAGCGAAATGAAATAATTAACGAATTGAATACAATAAACACAAAGATATGAAGAACAACACATATATCTAGTGAACAATTTCTTCTATTGAATAAATGAAATAGGATGAAACTATAAAACAGAAGAACTGAAACACTTGCTCGAATGGTGGTATCTATCTCTGAGAAGAGATGTGGTTGCTACGCATATCCGTATGAGAAGAATCAGTACAATGAGGCTCCAAAGTCCTTTTTGATATTACTCATGAATTCCAAAACTCTAGACATCCAAAAACCTAACCCTAGGATGTGAAACGCCAAAAGTCATGTGGGCCCCTATGGTTAAGTTGGTATCTCAACTTCCCGGGGTAGTGACTTTTGCATATGACCTTCGTTTTAGGGGCGTGATATCCCATTGGAAAGGTCTTTCAGAGAGCTACACATTACTTGATCAAACTCTAACTCCATCAATAGTTTGACTATGGCGAGCCAAAAAAACACTGTTTAGGGATCCAAAATGATCGTGGAAGTACAACAAGATGTGCTGACATGAAAACATACAAAATAATCCAGTTGGATTAGGTAAGAGGCCACTAGTATCCACCTGGAAGATGTGTAGGGATTCATACAACCCCAAAAGTGTAGAAGCCACAATTACAAAGAAGTACAAAATAACGTGTTGAACTAAAAACTGACAAGAGGAGCTAGTTGGAATAGGTGGGTGGCCACCAATATCCACATGGATTAGTCAAGCTCAACACTAACACTGAAGAGAGAGAAATCTCCACTTCATCAGTAAAGAAAGCTGAAGAGAAATTTTACAGGTTACTAGAAATAAAGAATGAAGATAAGACTAAGAATTATGCAAAAGTCATCAAAGGCTCTATTAAGAAAGAAGAATGTGAGCCCTCAAAGAATAACATTCTATAAATGACGGCAAATCAAGAAGAAGATTACATAAAAGACGAATATCAAAGAAGACCCTCCACTTTTAGGTATAAAAAAAGCTTCAATCATTGTGAAGGAAACTACAGAACAAAAAATTGTGATCAACCTAGGGTGCATGAGTTTAGAAGGACCTCATCACAAAGAATATCATTCACTCCCACATATGAACATTTATTTTATGGTCATTGTTTTGTTTGTACTAACTTTGGACATAAATTTGTATGTTTCAGAACTTATGGAAGAAATGGTTCGGAAAAAAAATGCAAATGTGACTCCATACAATATTGAATGTTACAAATTCCATAACTATGAACATATAGCTTGTGATTGTAGAAGCATGATGGATACTTCTATGTAAGAGAACACTGATATCAAATATAAGAAACTTTGGAAAAGAAAACAAGAACATGTAAATGAAGAACAAATGAATGAAGGACACCTAGAAGTCATACTCTCAGGATTGACAATAGCATTGTTACAAGGAAAATCTCTCTATGGTATGGGCTAAACCACAACAGACAGAATGACATGCATAAATAAACTCTAATCCCAAATATGCTATATAAATGAAATTCTAACAAGACAATGCCAAGAGCCTACCTTGTCCAGATGTTCGATGAAGATCACCGTTGAGCTCTCAACTCAAAGCTTTATACCTGAAACTTGTCCTCAACAACCAAGATACACAAGCATATGTCGATAATATATAATGTTAGTATATATATTAGAATAATCCATTAACATACATGAAAAATACACCCATGGAATAATAATTAAAATATTTTCAAGATATCAATTGGACGAGGAAAGAGTATTTCTATTAAAATAATCAACAGAAGTACATAGGTGACAAACTTCTGTGACGACACATATCGGAACTGAGAAACTAAGTCCCTCTAGTTGGGCCTCCACCACTTCAATCCTTCTCCAAAGGAAATATCATATAAATGAGTCAATGAGGTTCTCCACCACAAAGAAGGAAGAGCTTGGGGGCTGAACAAGGAGTTCAAATTTTTAAGGACAAAGGGTGAAATTTCTCGAAAGTGTCTTTGCTCTCAAAGTTGAATTGTTGAATCTCCCTCAAGGCTTGGATATGTCTCAATTTATAGCCTTCAAATGGAACTGATGGAACGATTCAGAGCATTTCCAATATATGGAAGGTCAAGGATCATGGATCTCGTGACATGGAATGAAACCCGTCATTATTTTTAATTTTGAGCACCAAACCCGATGTACGCAGGTTTTGGTGGAGAAACTTGCGTATACACTTGTTGTATAATTAATAGGGCACATATATGTGGAAAAATATGCTTTTTTTTTGGCTTTGGAAGGTACAAAAGGGGACTTCAAGTCTACATAGGGAAATGGAAAGACCATCCAAGCAAGTTGCATGGGATGAGGAAAAAATTGCTGTAACAGATGCCCCCTAATGTGTGAGGTCAGAGGAGTATCTAAGATGGCTGAAATACATTATAATTCCTGGAAGTGGAGTAATGGAGAATTAGCTGGAAGTACTAGTTACTCATGAGAATATTACAATCCATGATGACTTTGTACACATGGTTGCCAATATGAATTACACTGCAGATCCATGTGGAAATATATCAAATAGTTCTTCATGGCCATGAATATGCAATAAAAAGTGGACATATGCAATAGGTTATCATAGTCACGAACAAGGAACAATGGAACTCAGTCTCAAAATCAATATGAAGATATCTGTATACAATGGAGTACAATATGATCTCCCATGATCACTGAAGTCATATAGGTACTGGTCCAATGAAACACAACAATAGACTAGGAATACTACTACTGTAAGCTGGAGGTCTTCTACACTATCCACCAAAGGTGCAAGCCTACATCATGTGAATAGAGTACTTGAGGTTGAACACACTGAGACTTCGCTTTATTACCGGTCATTAAGGTATACCGTTAACAAACACGAGACAACCTATCGATAATCAAAGTAGGTATCAAGGCATCGAGTACAATATACAAGTGTGAATAAGGATGTTGAGGTCGATCACTTGAAGAATCCATAGATAAGGAGACATTGATGTATTCCCAACTGTCGATGGCGGGAGAACTTTCCATGAATGACTACAAGCCTCTAGGTACTCATAGGAATCTAGGTCTCATTTCCATAATAGACGAGCTGAAGTCAATGGAAGGAGACCTGTTGAAAGGAGAGAATTAGGGTATCTCTCATCATTCAGCATGAGGCACAAAGAAATATCTTGATGATTAGGAGGATCTCATGCGAATAGGATTTTCATGAACCAACGACCCTGTGCATCTATCACATTCACCAGATGCAAGTAGTGAAGAAAGAGACCCTCTGAATAACAACCAATGAGAAAAATTTACGAAAAAGTCGAGGAAACCACCAATAAGGCTAATGGAATCCAAGACACTGCACAAATTCCAATGTGTGAATAGATTTCTTGTCGACGAACACAAGGGAAACCCCCCAGTCAATGACTAATGAGGAGATGTCAACTGCTGGGTTCAAGGTTACCTACCCCTTATTGTAACCTATGTCTACACCCCTGCCTCTCCTCTCTCATTTCCCTATGACATCATCAAATTTTTCCTCTTCTAGCTAGTCAAGTCAGTTTCCCATTTGTTCAATGACTCGGTTTTCCTTATTTTCTTGCTTGACTGATTCTTTGCATAGAATTAATTCTGTTTTCCTTGAAATATAATTGCATGTATGGTTTGAGTTTGAATTACTTGACATCTTATTTTCCATTAATTGATCTTACAATAGGTCGAACAAGTCCTTTGTTTGAACATGAAGCATCCAAAAGAAGAACACAACATTGAAAACAAGTCAATTTCGGGCTCAGATTGTAGGAACAAACATGTTCAATTGCAACAGTGGAGATCCAACATGCCACTCAGATTGATGGTTTCCGTGCATTGAGAGTGTCAAAATCACATGGGGTTTAACATCAAGAGTGAACCCACGAGGTACCAAAATGCCAAAGCACCGAAGTCTCGAACCCTGAAGTGACGGAGGCACATGGCATTTGTCTGTCAGAGACACGTGGCATCCATCTATTGAGACACGTGGCACTCAATTCAGGCACGTTTGGTCATGTCATCCACTCATTTTCGAGTGACACGTATCACTCTCCTTTTGTGACACATTAGCAGTTGTGACATCATATGACGTCAGGCCAC
This sequence comes from Picea engelmannii, assembly GCA_009831015.1. NCBI lineage: Eukaryota > Viridiplantae > Streptophyta > Pinopsida > Pinales > Pinaceae > Picea > Picea engelmannii. The sequence continues at coordinate 382,065 of ML777862.1, forward strand.
CACGTCACTCTAGGCCCGTACTACTCTGGAAGAACTTCATGCTTCACAGTCCAAAACTCCTGAACATTGAGGTACCAAAGCATGCGACACTCATCCGTTCGGACACATGGTGCTCATCCGTCAGAGACACATGGTATCCAACTAGTGCTGACACGTGGAATTCATCTATGGTGACATGTGGCATTCTTTTTAAGCACCTTGGGGCATTCCATCTACTTGATTTCATCTGACATGTGTCACTCTCCTTCTGAGACACGTCACTTCAGGCTTGTACTATTTTAGAAGATTTTCATGCTTCATAGCCCAAACTCCCAAACAACGAGGTGTTGAAGCACGTGACACTCATCAGTTTGGACTTGTGGTGCTCATCTGTGAAGACAAGTGGCTTCCATCTGGCCATGACATGTGGCACTCATCAATTACGACACGTGGTGCTCATATCAGGCCCTTTGATTGTGTCATCCGTGCCTTTTATAGGTGACACATGTCCCTCTCTTTTCATGACACATCAACGATATGACATCGGGTCACCACTTCTCTCTAAGATTTCAACCATCCTATAGATGTTCATACTTTGCACTGAGAAGCTCCTGAACCTCGAAGAGTTGGAGACACGTGGAGTTCATCTGATGTTGACACATGGCACTCATCTGTTGAGACACATGGCACTCATTTCAAGCACATTTGGGTCTATCATCCATGCTATTTCGAGTGACATGTATCACCTTTCTTTCCATGAAATGTATGCAATCGAACATCAAGCCGCCACGTCAGATTCAGGAGATCATCCTTTGGGTGATTTCTAAGCACAACACTCATAAACTCCCGAAGCCCGAAGTGCCGAAGCACGTGGCAACCATCAGTTGAGACAAGTGGCACACTCATTAGTCATGAAACGTGGCACTCATTCCAGATCATTTGGTTGCGTCATTCACCCATTTCGATGTGACATGTGTCACCCTTCTTTCCATGACACATCAACACTATGACGTCAGGCCACCACATTAGATTAGAGAGATCTTCCTCCGGGAGGTATTCCTACTCAGGATTCAAAGCTACCAAACACCAAAATTGGTTCCATCTCTTGGTTAAAAGTATTCTGGAGTTAGCGGATGGATAAACTTTAGCAGGGTTACCTAGATCGTATATTGCAACAAGATCAACGACCACACGTCATTGCAGAGACGAAAAATGCTCCAATGTTAACATCCTAGAGTGATCCCGTAATTGAAACCATGGTATAGCTTGAGAGGTACATGGCAGTTGGTGGTCAATTGCGGGAGTTTGAGTGGTGTGGATCCAAACCACCCTCGACAACTTCCGCAATCATGTGCTTATATGACGTTAGGTCACCACATCACCCCGATAGATTTTCACACTGCACATCCACTCATCTCCAGTAGCCTTAAACAATGTGTAGGCATGCCAGGGCTCAATGTAGAACTCAGTTCTGTCACTCCTATTCATTCTCTACCATTTTTAGTTCATTCCAGTGCATGCATCGATCCAGTTTCATTTCTAGTGGTAGTTTTTAATTGTTCAGTTCAAGAATATTTTTAGTTTAAAGAATAATAAGTGGTTTTCTATGTGATAAGAACCACTCTTTTTGATCAAGTCAAGTGTGAAGTATACATTGCTATACTCCAACAGTTTTTTAGTCGAGTTAATAAGTTGTTCTACAATTGTTAATGTAGAGTTAATTCTCAGTTCCAGATGGACGAGAGCCTCTACAACTCTGATAAATATGCAGTTTCTATATCTTTTGAAGGGTGGAGTTTTTGGGAAAGGATAGCAATACAACAACTGGTTGGACCCATTCTATGCATGGATTAAAGCTCTCTACCTGGTGAATATACTCTTAATGACAATGTTTTGTTCAAATATTCATGTGGTTTTATCTTATCTTGAATACAGTTTTTGATTTGTACAAAGTACATTTCATTTCTTTTGGCTATTGTATAACTTGTCTTTATTGATATGCAACCCGTGAAAACAACTAATGCTTGGTGAAGACTTATTTTTATCGCAATCTGAGGGAGTAATTGTTTTTTGATACATGTTTAATGTCTTGAAATGATATTTTAAGTATTAAACTTCTTGTAGAATATTATTCATTGAGTGATTTGTTGTTTCCCTATGTTTTTATTATTTCACTTTTCTATCATTTGTGTGACACGAGCCAAGGAGGACCCTCATCCATATAATTTTTCCAACCCCAACCATGCTCTTGTCTTGGTAGAACCAACCCTTTAACTGACCAACAAATTTAAAAAGAAACCAACCATTCCAAACTTGAGGTGTAGACTTTAGGACAAACATCTTCTGGCGCCGTTGCCGGGGAACAGAGTAACAAAATATATTTCCCTAGGAGATTGACAACGATCAGTTTTGATCTTTGATGGTGAACAAACTAGACACATTTAGACTATAGATCATTCACATGATGACTCCATGGTTAAAGAATCTAATGGTGACTCCACAATTTTAAGAAGTCATATTTTCAGATGGAAGCCATCTTGGCTTGGAGGTTTGCTCCTTTTAATTTCTCCGCTGTTCCTGGTTTTCCAAATTTTGTTCCTACTATAAATGAGTGGGGTGATTACTTACCCAGATTTAGAGAAAATAAAGATGATAACCTTGCATATCATTTGCTTGATCTCCATGAAGTCATGCATCAGTTGGGTATACATCATGAGGATGTATTAATGAAGATGTTCATGTACTCATTAGAGGGAGATGCTCGTGAATGGTACCGATCCTTGCCTCCTGCTAGCATATCTTTCCTGAAACAATTCCATACAACATTTAGTGATCATTGTAAAAGGTTTTTTCCAGCTGGTTTACTTTGTGAAAAATGTTGTGAAGAATTTGAATCTTATATTCAACATTCCATTATTAGTTCTTCTAGCAGTATAGATGAAGGGGACGATTATTATGAAGAAGAGAAAGAAGATAATTTATCATTTGTTTCTTCTTCCAATTCTGTTATACAAAATTATGACTTTCAACATTCTTTTAAAATTGAAAATGATGATGATAAGGCAATAAATGTTGATGTTAAATCCTTATTTAGTTTGGATTTCCAACATAGTGTTTTTCAGCTTTGTGTTCATGATGCAACCAATGATAGTCATGACTATGATCAATTTGTTTCTCAAATTTTTCATGAATATTTAGCACCTGTTTGTGATATATTTGAAGTTGAAAAAACTCCATTTACTAGTTATGAAGAGGATCTACCAAATCCAGTTTTCAAATTTTCTTTTATAGTAGATATGGATTTTCATTCCCAAAAAATCGTTGAGCAACAAGAAATCTATAAGTCTGAAAATGACCTTCTGGAATAAGAACAAGGAAAAACCAGAAATGCAAAAGACATAACCATTCATTTCAAACAACAAGATGAGTAGTATCAGGAGTGTTTTGCTACCCTTAATGGTTGTGAAGCGTATGATCTTGATGAGTTGTTTCGAGGAGAACATGAAGATTATAATCTTATCAATAAAGCAGATCTCATACAAAAACAACTTTGTCTTCTCAACCAGTTGGAGGCTTTCCACGAGTTTCAAGATCCAATAACAAGTTGGATGGATTCTTATTTTTCCAAAATCCCAAAGGTTGAAAGTTTTAGCATGACCATCATTTTCAACCGTAAGTACCATATTCCTGCTAACTTTTTGTCGCATTTGTTATACTCTATTTGGATTATTTTAAACAGTGACATGCACAGAGTTATGGTTGTCAGTCAATTGGTTTCTTGGTTTCACTAGAAATCAGATTACACATGATTACTTGGTTTTCAGTTGAATGGAGTAAGTAGTAGGAGAATAAGCTCATAGTCCGAGCATTTAATTTTTAGTTTGCAGATTGTTTTTTAGTGTGTTGATTTTCAGTAGCTTGTTTGAGTAAGAGACGCCATAGCCCAACAAAGGCACTGGGGTTTAGCCGCAGTTTCAAAATTTCAGTTCGAATAAAGACTCCATAGCCCAAAAAAGGCACTTGGGTTAAATTTAGTGTTAATTTTCAGAGATGCATGGTTGAGAGATAGTGGCAGAGATATGTGGTAGGAAGAAGCAAAATCATAGTATTGTTCCAAAATCATAGTAGAGTAGGATCTCACACACAATAACTTTTGTTTAACTGACATACGACTATCTGGGAGTTCAAGTGAACCTATAAATACCAAACACCATGTGAAATGGCGTTGTGTAATAGATCTATAATGTTGCTATACTCAACCACATTATTCGTTGATGGATCTAGACGAACGACACATGAAGACACTAGTTGGCCCTCGAGTGAGTAAATGACCCAAGCAATAGAAGCCATGTTCCAAGTATGACGATTGGCACTGTTTGTGAATCCTAAGTAAACTGAAGACTCCGTTGACATCTACCAACCAAGTGAAAGCTTGATAAGAAAGATGATGACACAAATGAAAATATGTATATACACTAAGATACACTAGTATACAAAAGGTTACACCCAAGCTTTGAGGTCTCAAGCATAATACATTTTAAGGTAGAGCCCATTTATCTGCTCATCTGGCATATTCCCTTCATAATCTTCCAAATCATAGGCTTCTTTCTCTAAGACACACCACACGATATAAGGACCGTGCCACATGGGGTTGAACTTGCCTGTCCCCAGTGGTTCTTTGGCTTGGTCATACAGGAGAACCAAGTCACCCTCAGCGCATTGCCGAGGACATACATACTTATCATACTAAACATTAACACATCATTTATTTACTTCGATATCCATAGAGGCATCTCGACGTTGCTCATCGAGATGCTCTAGGTGTACGATGTGTTCTTCAAGATCGGATGTGTCAGGTAGGAGATCAATTTACAACTTGAGGGAAGGGATTTCATATTCAATAGGAAGAATCGACTCCACGCCATGTACTAACTGAAAAGGAGAGAAACTGGTGGAAGTATTTACCAAGGTTCGATATGCCCAAAGTGTAGGGTAAAGCATTAGATGCCAATTAGATTTACTCTAGATGACATTTTTTTGCAAGATGGTCTTGAGAAATTTATTCACCGCGTCTACTTGTCCATTTTCCTAGGTATAATAAGGGGAAGAATGATCATGCTTAAACCCTAGTTTTGATGCTAACTCTTTAATCATCTCATTCTGAAAGTGACTGCAATGATCAGTGACAATCTCTCTTGGGATTTCAAACCGGGCTATAATTTGGTTGAATACAAAGAATGTTGTAGTCTTACCATCGAATTTAATGGTAGGCATGACCTTTTCCCATTTAGTAAATTAATCCACAACCATAATAATATGCTCGTGCCCCCAGTCAAAGTTGGGTTACAGTCCATAAATATACCCCCCACTTGGTGAAAATACCAACGATGATGACTGGGTGAAGAGGGGCTGGGTGTGAGCACATTTTCTGAGTGAACACCTAGAAAGGGTGACACTTCTTGACTACTTCAACACAATCTTTGAAAATTGATGTCCAAAAATAATTGGCTCGCAATATTTTTTGGGCTGTCACAAGCCTGGATAAATGACCACCACAAGCCCCACTGTGACAGTCATTTAGAATATACTCAACTTCCTCATGGGTCAAGCAATGATGTAGAATATTATCTACTCCTCAACTATACAAAGTTTCACCGATGATAAGGTAGTTTTTATCCTGATGACGTATACGTCGTTGATCGTCTCTCGAAAGATGCCGGGGTAGATTCAAGGTTTGAAGATAAATTAGAATGTATCCACACTAGGGGTCTGAAGATGAGATAAGGAATATATTTTCATCTGAAAATGAATCGTCATGAAAATTATCCTCATCTAGTCGAGGGAAGTTCGATATCAACTCGACAAAAACTAGTGATTTCTTAGACTTCACCGAAGCGAAATCGAGATCAAATTCTTGCAAAATAAAAATCCACTTATTGTATTTCCCCCCTATGATATGCCTAGTGAGGACGTATTGAAATGGATTGATATCTACAACTACGGTAGTTTTTCAAATTAATATATAATGTCGTAACCTTTGAACCACATGTACAGTGAGCAAGGCTTGTTTCTCTACGTGAGAGTATTTAAGTTCAGGATTGACTAGGTTTTAACTGAGATAGTAGACAATGTGCTCATGGAGCTCATCATTCTTCTAAACCATAACCATACCAACCGTCCCTTCATACATGGTGATATAAAGTAAATAGTCTCTACTGTAGTCTGGAGGCTTCAACAGAGGTGCCAATACCAAAGATTTCTTAAGAGCATCGAAGGATTCCTGGGCTCGCTCATCCCATATAAACAGAGTGTCCTTCTTCAAAAGACGCATGAAACCCTTAGTTAAATTGACATAGTTCACTATGAACCGACGTAGGAAATTAGCCTTCCCTTGTAAACCTTTAAGTTGTCAAATGTTGCATAGGGGAGGAAATTGAAGTATTGCCTCAACCTTCATAGGATCTACCATGATCCCATGCTCAGACACTAAGAATCCTAAAAGATGGCTAGATCTAATGCATAAGATGCACTTGTGAGGGTTCAACCGAATGCGATAGTAGCGACATCTCTCAAATACTAATCAAAGGTGACTAGAGTGATCTACTTTCTTGCGAGAGTGAGCAACAAGATCATCTTGGTAAGCTTCAAAAATATGCTTGAGATTGTGAAAATAAAATGTCATGGCATGTTGGAAGGTTGATCAAATGTTTTTAAGGCCGAAAGGAATTTTCCGGTGTGAAAAAGTACCGCAAGGACAAATAAACGTCATATTATGTTGATCCTCGGGTTTGATTTGACTTTGATTATACCATGAAAATCCATCCATAAAAGAAAAGACTTTGCTTCTCACACACTCGTCAATAATATGGTCAATGAAAGGAGTCAGGAAGTTATCTTTAGGGCAAGCCTTGTTCAGGTCTTGAAAATCCATACATACGTGGATGGTTACTTGTTTTTTATTTATGGGAATGGGGTTGGACACCCATTTAGTCAAGGGAACTGGGTAGATGAATCCAACATTAAGTAGCTTCTCTACCTCAGCCTTAATAACATGGGCCTTCCTAGGATTAATATCTCTAAGACGTTATCGAACATGTATAGAATCCAGATAGGTTTTAATCTTATGTTAGACAATGTTGGGGGTGATCCCTGTCATATCTTCATATGACCAAGAAAATACATCATGAAACTCTTTGAAGAGATAGATGTAGATCAAAATTTCTTCAGGTGAAGAATCCACACCAATATATACATTCTCAATTTTTCGAGGAATATGAGAGATGTGGCTCGTGACGGTAGGAGAAATATTCACCATGTTTCCTTCAACATAAATACCATGCGTGTCTAATGGAACCATAGCATGACTGGCCATCTCACTCAAGGTAGATCTAAATTAATCTTGTTCAATCTTAACAAGCTCTGGAAGGAAATAGGAGAGATGATGCATATCATCCCAAGGCCTATTAGGACCATACATGGCCTTTAATATGGTTTCATATAAAGGTAAAGTATCGTCAAGGAAATAATGTGAACAAGATGATTGACAACCCATATGGGCTCTAGAATAGGTCCACCTCATCCATCCGCGAGGAGGAAGGATCCGAGTTAGCAGTAGCATCAAGAATAGACTTATACACAACCTTTTCCATTGATAGTGTCATTTCCATCCCAATGTGTGACTGACCTTCATCTGACATAGTCAAGGAAGGTAGGGTCCAAGGGTTGTTGAAATACAAAGTACAGAAAGGAACAAACCTCATCGATGACGAAGACTCATTGGAAATGGCATGAATGTGGTGAATTGGTGCCATGAAAAAAAAGATACCCATCAGAGAGGAATACATTTCGACACCAACATCCTCAGTTGCCTGATGAGAATTTTCAATCACAGGGCCTAAAGGTCCAACTAATGCATTATGACTAGTGTGCGCAAAGGACAACTGATCAATCGCCGATATTTTCCCTTGGTGAGGAAAACATAAAGTGTGGAAAGTGGATGACACGATGACTGTCATGGAATAATTCCAATTATGCCTTAGTAATAAATTATAGTTGAGGGGTGCATTAACCACCTCGACATCAACATCCACTGTATTCCCACCTAACTGGACTGGAAAAGTGGGAATAATTCCATGGGGGAAAAAATAAATCCCATCAAATGCTATCAACATAGTCATAGATTGGCATAGAGTCAGAGAGACAATGGATTTCCAACATGTTAGGGGTATCACGCACGTTGCAACACCTTCATCAATTACAGTGCGTTTGATGGTAATTTTCATCTACTCCACATGGATTTGAAAGTCCACGTGGTAAGGTAAGAGAGGCCTAACATCCATGATGTCAAACTTAATAACCTTCGAGCCACATGGTTCTAGAGCTCCTAATGTAGATAACAAGGCGTTCCTTTATGAAGGAAACGTCTGGAGCACCTGTAAAGATGATACCGTACAAGGGGTTTTGCCTAGATCTTTGACAATCGAATAGTCCTGGGTGGATCTGGAATTAGGATTATGGGCAAATTTCTTTAGTACTCCTTTCAGAATATGAGGAAGAGGTTCCATATTTTCGATATGCAAGGGTGTTTCTAGAGGAGGAGAAGACTCTGGACCTATAATAGTTTGTGAAGAATCGTAATCACGAGATCGAGTGGCTACATCAATCTAAGACTTGACCATATTGACACATAGATGGCCACCTTCATCTGCCAAGGGATTTTGACTCCCGTTCGACGCATTTCTGGTGTTGGGTGTCCCCGAGGCCATGTGCTGACTATGTGGAAACAATTTTGTCAGCACAATGGGTGGTTGTGATAAGAGCCTCGAGGCTTCCTCTATTTTTGGGCATAGGTGGGTAAGGTGATCATATTTACAAAGTTTACAAGGAAACTTCACCTTCCTTTTTTCTTTCTTTCCCTCACCAACATTATTATTTGATCTATCATTGTTAGTGTCGTCCTTGGCTTTATTATTATTTTTCCCACCCTTACAATTACTACCTCATCCTTTCCTTTTATTCCCTCCCAGTTGCTGGTTACCATTTGGGTTAGCCGACCACTGTACAAAATGCACATCCACTGACTGAGTGGGAATGGAGGACGAAGCCGAAGCTTGTCTTGCTATAGGCTAGCTTAGAGAGAAATCTTTCAACTGGTTCACCACCAAATCTTTAGACCTAGCATTTGTAGAGGCTATGATGCCATCGATGCCTAGGCTTTTGTCTAGGGTCACAGTTTGATCAAGATGCGTCAGAAAGAATCTCATACAACATCCTATATTGAGCATATATGAGGTCTAATTTGTAATTTTTAAACCTGCGAAGTAAAGCAATGGATATAGATTCTTAAGCAATACATAAATTAATCAATGGCTCATACACAGAGTACACAGAGATTTTATACCGGAAACCCTCAACCGGGAAAACCTTTCTTATTTTCATAATATCAAATTTCACCATTTTCCATACAATATATACAATGTTTTTAGGTATTTCGTAGATACCAAAACCCTAATCCCTTAATTCGGGATTAATTTACAAATCCGCTAAAAATAACAAAAACCGCCCAAAAAAAAAAGATTTCGGGGCGCTGCGCGTAACCAGGGGGGGCATATTTGCCCCCCCCTGGGACCCCCCTAGGAAAGTGCTCGACACACATGGAAGAGCTCTAGGTGAAGGGATCGTCAGACGTAGATGTCGTATCTGACGCACCCACACACCCACACATGCAAAGAATATAACACATACCCAACATTCTCCCACTTGTTGTTTTCTTTGCATCCAGGGGTCTAGGGGATTATATAGTCAACAATCCAGGGAAACAATGCCCATTGTTACTCTACACTAGGAGAACTTTTCTGTGCTCACAGACTTTGTCAATGAATCTACAACATTCTTCAAAGTGTCAACCTTTTCCAGCAACACCTTCTTTTCCTCAACCATGTCTCTCACAAAGTGATACTGCACATCAATATGCTTTGTCTTCGAATGATAAGCTGGGTTCTTTGCCAGGAATATTTCACTCTGACTGTCACAGTCTAATCTCACTGCTTGTTGTACCAACCCAATACCTGAACACAATATTTGTAACCATACTGCTTCCTTGCTTGCATGAGTGGCTGCCATGTATTAAGCTTCTGTAGTTGAGAGTGCCACTACAGCCTGTCTTTTGCTCATCCAACTGATTGCTCCTCCAAATAGGTTAAAGACATACCCACTTGTAGATCTTCTGCGATTCAAATCTCCAGCCCAGTCTGCATCAACAAAG
>ML777862.1:394229-409432 GCA_009831015.1 Picea engelmannii
CAATCGTAATATTAACAGATCCAAGTTGACTTACCAGAGTATTAAAGGCATTTAGATGTTCTGTCACATAATCTCCATCTTCCATCCTAAGATGATACAACTTCTTTCGAAGAAACAACTTGTTTACCAGGGACTTTGATTGACACAAATTCCCTAACTTATCCCATAGTTCCTTGGCTGTAGATTCTCCCGAGACATTCAACAACACTGAATCTGCCAGGCAAAGTCGAATAATACTCGTTGCTCTTCTGTCCAACTTGTCCCAATCTTCCTTCGACATACCAATAATTGGTGTACTAGCAGTTTGTGTACTGGTAGGTTGTGTACCAGTAGCCTATGTGCTTGTAGATGGTGTACCAGTAGGCTGTGTACCAAGATCCACAATGATCCATTGTTCTTTGTCTACAAGAAGGTCCTCCATCTTGAGCTTCCATAGCTCAAATTTTTTACTGTTGAACTTCTCTATCTCGATTGTAGATGAGCTCTCCATTCCTCTTCCTTTACTCGAATATCCACTGCAAAAGCTCCCACTAAACCCAGGTTTATCACAGACCCAAGATAAACTTGATCTATCAAGACCGAGCCAAACCCTTAGCAACAAAGGCATCCCTCTGAAGCCAAAAACATGCTCTGATACCAGATGTAAGTTTTAAACCTGCGAATTAAAGAAATTCATATAGATTCTTAAGTAATACAAAAATTAATCAATGGCTCATACACAGAGTACACAGAGATTTTATACCGGAAACCCTCAACTGGGAAAACCTTTCTTGTTTTCATTATATCGAATTTCACCATTCGCCATACAATATATACAATGTTTTTAGGTATTCCGTAGATACCAAAACCCTAATCCCTTAATCCGGGATTAATTTACAAATCCGCTAAAAATAGCAAAAACCGCCCAAAAAAAATAAAATTCGGGGCGCTGCCCCGAACCCCGTCGGCCTCGGGCTACTGCCCGGTGCCGAACGCTGCGGGTAACCAGGGGGGGCATACCTGCCCCCCCCTAGTACCCCCCTAGGATCGTCAGACGCATTTGTCGTATCTGATGCACCCACACACACACACATGCAAAGAATATAACACATACCCAACACAATTGCTGGGCTTTGAAAACAACTTCTTCCTCAGATGTTACTCCATATGTAGAAACATCCTTCGAAATATAAGACAATAAGGAATTAAGGAACCACTCCAACAAAAACTCTAGAGGAATGTAGGCCTTGATCAACCTCTTCCATCTACGCCACTCTTGGATATGGCCCAATATATGTGTGGCTTTATTCTGGCAGAGGGCTGACAAAATTTCTATGCCAACATCATAACGAACCAAAAACTGGAAGTGGTTGAGAAAGACCAAAACCATATGATGAAATTTTTTGTATGTTCCCTCTGGTATCTCAATGTACCATTTTGCAGTGACCCCCATGAGTGTGTTTTTAAATATCCTCAAACAAATAGAATAATCATTCAGGGAGTTAGATGAGCACCAAAGATGAAAAGTAGTGACATGATCACCCAGATCCTTGCCAATATTTCCTTTGAATTTTGGAATGTCTGAAGGAATCTTGGTGGGGATGGGGGGTCATAACAGATCATTATGCATATGGTCATTCATTAATTTTGACAAATATGGCATATTAAGTGTGGCCAGAAATGGGAGCTGGGGTTGCGGCATGTGAGCCCATGCTCTTGGGAAATATTGGGGCTCAGGGATTGCATGTCATCCAGGGTTCTGGTATATTCCATGGCCCTTTTTGGTAGGATAATATCCTCCTCCAAACTGATTCATAAAATGTTGTATGGGAATCATACCCACGAAAGAAACATAATGAGGGTTATGTATGTTTCCCCCAACCAAAGGGGCCTCGGGTTGGGGGTTTCTCATAGTGTGAAATTGAATCCCTCTAGATGGAACTCCAGAGGAAAGAGGGGGATTTTCCATAATAAATGAATTTGTTAGAATTGGCATGGAGGAAGAGGGGATAAAGGATGGAATATAGGAAGTGACTTGTCCGCCCAGTTGAGCATTCCATCCATGAGCATTGAGTCTAGGATTAGGCCCAAAAGAAAGAGGAGGCCAACCTCCAACTTTAGGATTCATTTGGGGAATATGGCCTACACCAAATGAGAGAGGAGCATACAGAGGAGCCATGCCCCTAGGTCCAAAACTAGGATTCACATTAGCCGTTGGAATGGCGGATTAAAGTTACAACATCATGTTGGGAATACTAAAATAAAATGTATTAGAGATTGAAGGTATTGACTGAGAATTGTGACCTAGCGTACCAAAAATAAATCTGAAAGGGTTAGTTCTTATGGGTCGAGTAGAACCCACATGTTGGGTAGCACTAGAGGTGGGGATCTTCGACACCCCAACTGTCGAGGTTGAAGGAGTCGAAGGGATCCCACTAATCACAAAATATATAGGAGTTGAGGGAATCCCTATGATGTTAGGGTTTGACTCAATACTCATAACTGGATGATCACAAGTCTGGGAGGTGGAGATATATGCACCACATTTATTAACTTTACACCTTTTAGAAGGCAACTTCAGTAAAGAATCAATATGTAGTGGTAACTTCAACAAATGACGAGACCTGTGAGGAAGATGGTCTTGCTCCACGATGATTCAAGAATCGAGATATAAAACCAAATCCTAGGGTGAACTAATAATTAGAGAGCACAACAAAATAAAGAAAAAAGGCCAATGCACACAAACAATATATAGTGGATGAAGAGGGGCCTCCCTCACTAGAGTAGGTATGTCTTTCCCAAGAGGGGCCCGAGACTTCATTCAAAATATTGGAGGTATCATAATAAATTATAAGGGCCTTGTGGGATTAACAATGCAGTCGATCAGATTCCCCTAGAGAGGTAATATCCTTCATAAAGGCTGTGTGTTTTCTGACCCTTATCTGACTCAGGGTACCTACAGAATAACCCCTACAAGTAGCCTATGTGGCTACCTATGGCAAGAAACTAGAGTCACCACAATATAACCAATGCGAAAGCAGACAGTCGCAAGTCTGGTCCACCGTATGGGTAGGGTAAAAAATCCAGAAATCTTGAAATCACTGCCTCTCAAAGAGGTAAAGGTACTAGAAATACCCCCAAATATGAATAGAACCCCATAAATATATCCGAAGAAGGTATTAGAGGAATATCTCTGCAACCAACTTCGTGCAACATCGTGCTTAACTCCAGTGCGAGCGTAGCCTCCTGACGTCACTAATTACACAATGGGTTTCACCACTCCCTGGTCATATACATATGTTTAATTTAATAGCCTTGGAGAATTTTACTCACAAAATCCTATTCCAAGGCCCTATGTCCTATACTTGTTTGTTTACCCTAAAAAATAAAATCGTTTCTAATCAATTTTAATTAATCAACATTAATTTTAATGGCTTCTTCTTAGTCAAGAGGTGTGGTCGTGAAACTGATGGTATTATAACTCAACATATAAAAATAAACAAATATAAAAACACTTCTAAGAACTAGTATTGAATTTCAAAGAGATGGTATGCTTCTAATTGCAATTTTTCCAATGCAATCTCTACAATTTCAATGAAATGCAATCTCTTCACATGTGTCAAAATCAGTGAAAAGTAATCAAAAGTGCATATGCCATAATGAAAAATAAGAAAATGTTTTTGTATTTTCGATATAAAGAAAAGAAAATGAAAGGAACGAATAACAACTTCACATGCAGACCCTACTGCAAGCAAAAAGAGACAATGCAAGCAGGACACCAAGAAGTAGACAATTAGACCAATGTGCAAGGACAACCAATGAAAAAGATGATAAGAAAGAATATTGTTCGAAAATTCAACAATAAGAAGGATTCCTATCACTCTGTAAGAAATCAACAGTCAGGACAGAGACCCAAGAAGACTCAACAACCAGCCAAACTCACCCAACAAACACCAAACTCAGCCATCAAAACTATAGAGCCGATGTATGTGATTGTTTGAGAAAAAATCAGTAGATACACACCCTAAAGGAAGACAACTCGCGTATATATGCGTCTGTCAAGGGAAAAAATGTGTATACCCAGTAAGACACTGCCAGGGCAAGGGTTAAGCCAAAAAAATCAGATGCAAGGTAAAAAATAGGCTGTCAAGCAACATGAGACAAGGAAACTCAGGCTAACAGAGAGAAAATCAAGGAGAAAAACACTCCAAACCCCCAAAAATAAGATCACACCAAATATGGTTTCCAATTCTATAATGAGGAAAATCTCTCTATGGTATGGGGTAAAACACAATAGACACACACACCGAAATCAACTCTAATCCAAAATATTCTATATAAATGAAATGCTAACAAGGCAAGGCCAAGAGCCTACCTCGTCTGGACATTCAATGAAGACCATCATTGAGCACACAACTCAAATCTTTATAACTGCAACTTGTCTTCAAAAACCAAGATACGAAAGAATATGGTGATAATATATAATGTTATCATATAGATTAGGATAATCCAATAACATACATGAAAAATACACCCATGGAATAATAATTCAAATATTTGCAAGATATCAATTGGACAAGGAAAAAGTATTTATATTAAAATAATCAATAGAAGTACATAGGTGACAAACTTCTGTAATGGCACATATATAAACTGAGAAACTAAGTCCCTCTAGTTGGGCCTCCACCACTTCAATTCTCCACCAAAGGCAAGATCATATAAAGGATTCAATGAGGTTCTCCATCACAAATAAGGAGGAGCTTGGGGGCTGAATAAGGAGTTCAGACTTTTAAGGACAAAGGGATGCAGACTCAATATGAAGTGAAATTTCTCCAGAGTGTCTTTGCTCTCAAAGTTGAATTGTTGAATCTCCCTCAAGGCTTGGATATGGATCAATTTATAGCCTTCAAATGGAACTAAATGGCCAAGTCAGAGCGTTTCCAGTATATGGAAGGTCAAGGATCATGGATCTTTGTGACATGGCATGAAAATTCGACATTATTTTTTATTTTGAGCACCAAAACTAATGCATGTGGGCTATAGTGGAGCAACCTGCGTATAAACTTGTTGTATAACTGATAGGGTGTGTATATGTGGAAAAATGTGTTTTTTTTTTCTTTGGAAGGTACAAAAGGGGACTTCAAGTGTGCATAGGGAAATGGAAATGCCATCCAAGAAAGTTGCATGGGGTGAGGCAAATTTTTTTGTAATAAGTACGAGATTAGGAAAAATATACAGGAAAAAAGGAAGATGTCATATACATGAAGGTTTGGGGAACAAATGAAAAACATGAATAACAGGTGAATGAAGACTAGGTCCCATATATCGTACTCACAGGATTTGTAGTAGTATGCGATCATGATGAATCCATAGGAAAAGAGGAAAAGGTCAGAATTCAAAAAGAGGATGATGATGAATCCACAAACGAAGAGGAATATTTCTCCACATCAGAGTGGGTATTTTTATAAGCCATATGGCTTGGATACTCCCAATAAATATGAATATTGAAGAGGGGGTGTCTAAGAAACAACTCTACAAATCAGAGAACTTTCTTTTGAGCAGTCTAAAGTATTTTCAATTTTTGGACAAGTGATTTCAGAGTGGCAGAGATTCATTGTATAGAGGATTCCAGGCATGCATTCAGACATATATTTTTTCATATATGTAGAGTATGACTTTCAAAATTGAGAAGACATATTGAGAAGTTGGAATATGTTGTAATTAGCAGATGGGTCAGCATTGTATGCAGTTGAGTAGCAGATTCTTCAACAGTTTATGACATATGGACATAGAAGGATTCATGAGATATTTGATGGGTCTAAATAAATACATGACAAGTGGATGAAATAATAGTAACAATTGGAATTAGTGGAATCAATGGACAAGTGGAATCAGGAAGGAAAGCAGTAAAATACACAACATAAGCTATATCGTTAGAGGAAAGTATGGTCATTGATGTGAACTTGAAAAACCATGAATACTTGAAGTCAATTAACTTTGAATGCTTTTTATATATGTCAATGAATTACAAGACGAAGCACCAATGGACAAAGAAAACTAGAAGAGGGGAAATAAACCATATACATGAAATCCCACATTGATCTATACGACATCTTCCATAGAAGTCAAAGGGATATAAATCATCAGAGAAAGATAACAGGAAATAAATATCAGAAGCATGAAGATAGGAGGAGCTCATGAAGTCAGAGAAATATTATTCAAAGAAGGTATATCGACAGGGGGCATTACCCTTTTACCCATGATGTCAAAGGAGGAGAAAGATAAAGACCAAAAGATAAATATTAGAAGCATGAAGGAAGAGGGAACAACCCCAAAGGGAGATACCCTTTTCCATTGATGTCAAAGGGGGAGAGAAATATCAAGAACATTGGTCATAGGTTGAGTATGAGTGTTTCCATCAATTTGAAAGGGGGAGATTGTTGGATAGTTGGTTGTCATTGATGTTGTTGGAAAGTTGGTTGTCATTGATCTCAATAAGTAATGGCTGTCATTGATGTCAATATATGTGATAGGTGTATTTGGAGAAGTATCCAAAGTGATCCCCTTATGGCATAAATCTAAGCATGGCACTCATGGGAATATGCTTTGAACAATTCTATAAGAAACCCATAGGTGTGGTCATGAATCCTGAAGCTTTTTGAGGAATAAGGACATGAAGGACAATGTAAATGCAGGTAACACACTCATAGATGGATATTCCTCATCATGCTGTTTCCAATGGTAGGTGGAACATCATCTAGTTCCTCATGATTGAGGATTTATGAGTTCATGAAGTTGGAAGCCCCAAATATGGGTTAATAATCCCATAATTGGTTGCAATTCATTAATGAAAGGGTAAAGTGGTTGCAATAAGAAAGTTCAAGAAACCCTCAAGTTAAAGAAATAGGTTACTTAGAAAAAGTATATATACACCTCATGAAGTCACTCATAAGTACATTCACACACACATTCTATTGAACATATTCTATGTGAGTAAGTGATTCTTATTTGAGGTAACCAAGGAGATTTTAGGAGTATTTTAGAGGGAAGACGAAGTGAAGGAAGGCGAAATTCCAAGGGAGGATGAAGTCTTGTGATGATGTGTTCTAAGCTATGTTATTTAAATGTCATCTTAACCTTTTCTCTATAACTTGTTTTCTAGAATGATTCAGACAGGAAAATTTTAGGAGGTTGAGAAGACATGTCAAGATATATGTGGTAAAAATTTCATCTTCTGGGTCATTTTATTTTTAGAGATACACTATGTGGAAGATCATGTTTTTGACTAGTCCTGAAACTAGTCTCAAACAAGTTTTCCAGGTAAAACCATAATAAGTTCTCCATAGAGGATCCAAATTCTATGAAACCAATTTTAGTGCAAGTTTAACATTTTTAAGTATCATGTGTGTGATTTTCAGAATCAGATATCGAATATTGAGCGCGCGACATGTTTTACAAGTTCACTCTCTAGAATAGGATATAATTCAACAAGGTCTGCCATTTTTGCTATAACTTTTGTTCTGAGAAGTTCCATAACCTAAAATTTTGAGGAGGTGGAAGAAATATCTCAGCGTATATGTGGTTAAAATTTCAGACCTTTTTTCATTACATGTATGGATTTATGCTTGTTGAAAGTTAGGGTTTGTGACTGATTCAAAACTAGTCCTGCGAGACTAAGGTAAAGTTTGATGAAGATGCTATTCTCTTGTTGTTGAAGTTGAGAAAGAGATAAAGGTATGTAATTTTGTGTATCAAGTATTCTAGAGGATCACAGGTATACTTTACATGTTTTATTGAGTGTTATGTTTATGGTACATGCTTGAGGCATGTCTTGATGATGATGGTACATGATATGGTATACCTTAGTGATGATATGGTATATCTTGGTTACATGTTGATGATGTGATGGTCATGTCTTTGGTATCTTGTTGAGGCATTGATATATGGTGTTACATGTATGAGGTGCATGTCTTGGTGATGTTGGTACATGTTGATGTACACCTTAGTGATGTTATGGTACATTGATTAGTAGCACATCTCAACTATATTGGTATCTTGGTATTGTGGCTATCTTAGTTATGATTGAGGCACTTCATTGATGATAAAATTGGTATGGTACATGATTTATGTACTTGGTATGGTACATGGTTGATGCATGGTATGGTATAGGTTGATGTACATGGTATGGTACATGTTTATGTGCATGGTTGATACAAGTTGATGTACGTGGTTGATGATTGATGTGCATGGTTTGGGTGATGGTTTTTGTATCCATGCGAGTGGATATGGTTATGGCTGGTTGATGATGGTATATCAGTGATAGAGACAATGACTAAGATAGTGGTAGAGTTAGTGACAAAGACAGTGACATAGACAAAGTGACAGTGATAGGTTGTTGTAACATTGACATGTTGATGCGAAAGTGGTAGTCACATGGTGATGTGATAGTGATAGTGACAGGTTGGTTGATGTGACAGTGACATGTTGGTTGATGTATCAATGACAGTGGAAGTTACAAGTTGATTAGTGGTAGTGACAACGAGTCTACAATTATATTTTAGTGCAGTAAGATGGGAAAAGGAAAGGGGGTTGTAGCCTCTTTCCGATTGGTGCTGGAGAATTCAGGGAGTCATAGCTTCCTTCACATTGGTGCCTATAAATCAAGGGGGTCATAGCCTCCTTCTGGTTGGTGCTGGAGAACTTAGGGAGTTGGTGCTTCCTTCAGGTTGGTTCCATAGAACTCATGGAGTTGGTGCTTTCTTCAGGCTAGTTCCTATAAATCAGGGGATTGGTGCCTCCTTCTACTTGGTGTTGGAGAATTTGGAAGTTGGTGCTTCCTATGAATTTATTCTTGATATATATATATATATATATATATATATATATATATATATATATATATATATATATATATATATAAAAAATCNTATATATATATATATATATATATAAGAAATCATTCCAAAATTTTCTCCCATTTGGGTTTCCACATAAATTCTGGTGTATTGTGCATGTGGTTATTTGATGTGATGATAATGATTATGGTTATATGCTCATGATATATTGAATGAAATCATAAATGATATAATGCTAATAAATTTGAATTTTATATATACTGTGATTGAAAGTGGTAAAAAGTACTCATACTGATTCACCCCCCCCTCTCAGTATTCCAACACAATATTCATGGAGGTTGACATGGTTGATTACTTAGACAACCCACTGGGAGACCAAGAGATATGGTCTAACCTAGTGGAAATCCAAAATTCTCTGGACCTTCACTCTCAAATTTTCTTGTTGTGACAAACCCTAATCCTGTGGGAAACAATAATTTGGACCTTTATAGTGAGTCAATGGGGTTTCATTCAGGCCATCAGTCAACTAACATGGCCTCCCGTACTTTTAAAGAGGCGATGTTAACCACTTCCCCTTGATCTTGTTTTCAAATCCCACACAGGGAGACCACGGGTAAGTACTTCCAAGGAGATATATTAGGCATGGGAAATCAATCCCATTATATGGATCAGATGGGGGATTTAATACCACTGCAGAGGAATGAACCCCACATAACATCCTCTGATGATGCAATCCCCATTGACTTGATGGAAGAATCACTTGGTTCTGGTTTCATTGATGGAAACATAAATGGATAGAAAGTTCATGGATTCATCAAATTAATCCTAATCAATGTGCTAATGAGTAGCTATTATTCCTTTGATATAAAAACCTCTAAAAAATGAGGCTTGGGATTGGGAGGACTAGGTAACCCTTGCAAAGTAGAGGAAGTGTATCAAGCGAAAGTTTGAGGTCATTAATGTGCTACTAGGTGATAGCATAAAACTTAGTGAGATTATGGAATTTGAGAAGCTTTCATTCACTGATAGATTCCCAAGCAAGAGAATGGGAGAAACCTCACTGAAAATCTGGTTGGATAGATGGTAAATTTGGTGCCTTGCTCAGGCATATTCTAAGAAGTATGGTGATAGTAAAGGGATGGCTAGCCTAGTATTTTTGGACCATTGAAGATGTATAAATGATTTTATAAAATTGTTGGAAATGGGGTTATGAGGCCTTGCATATAAAAAATGGCACATGGATTTTTATGTGTTCTTGGCCTCATTAGATTTCACCTTAGTTTAGGTTCATATGCTAATACTCCCTTTGATCCTTTGGCACAAGGAAGTTTTTAAGGAGGTTGGAAAATCATTGGGTCTTTACTATGAAGCATGAAACTCTTTCTGGGATATAGGATATATGGTGGTGGCTAGAATTCTAGTGGTTCTTTTCCTGTCTAAGGGATTGGTAGACTCCATAACCATTCAGAAATGCCCTGCTTTCTTCCATCAATCCCTCAAATATGAAGGGATCCCCTTAAAATTTGGGAGATTCCACAAGTATGGAAATTTAGTAAAATATTGCACATTTTGGTTCACCAGGAAGGTATGGGTTTGGAAGACCCCTCCATCTTCAAAGGTTCCTCCTCCCACTTAGCAAAAAAAAAACTCCCTCTGAAAATTTTCAAGACACCCATATGTAAGACTCCCTAGAACTATATACCTTGAAAAAAAAGAATGATCAAGTGTAGCAATACTCCCTCGTATGTATCTCTCACCACTCTCTTATCATTTCCTTTGGTCAATTATTTTTGGAACTTGGGAGGTAATATTAGAGCATGAATTAGGGAAAAATCAATGAGATTTCCTCTCCAGTCTATCTAGGTTCTCAAAACCTTATACCAAATCAATTAATCCCCTATATGGACTAGGATAAAACCTCTCTAGAACTTCCAAGCCTCCAAACTTTGGTACTCTCCCTATGGAAAATTTTCTAGTGACAAAATATCTCAAAGCCCCCCCTGAGATATAAAATACAATCTTATACCTCGTAATAGGGACATGGGGTCCTTGAAGGAGTTTGTAAGGGTGGTATAGGAAACTTGGAACAAAAAAACCTTAAGGTTGGACGAAGGGGAAGAAAATCCTACCTCTCCATAGCTCAAAAGGAAGAGAAATCTGAAGTCAAAAGTAGTAAACAAATCTAATTGGGGCCCTTAGATAAAATGACCTTAAGGTAGTTTCAAAATGAACTTTCTAACCCTGAATTGTAGAAGGTTGGCCAATCCCTCCAAGAAATTGACCTTAAAAGGGTTGATTGAAATTCACAACCCCTCCATCATCTACCTGTAAGAACTGATGACATAAGGGGGAAAAGTTGTACAAGATCTCTCCAAGATATTAAAGGGTTGGTATTTCAATATTTTTGATGCAATAGGACAATCTGGGGGGCTAGTTATAGGTTGGAAGACCAACTTTTTCACCCTTTATAACTTGTGGGATTTTTATTTAGTGATGGGAATCTCCCTTTTCTTTCTTGAAATGGGGAAATATATCACATGTATGAACCTCTATGGACCCTACTATTATATAATGGAATTATAGGAAAATTTATTTATCATTCCATGGATTTGAAGAGGGTTGGCGATTCTAGGAGGTGACCTAAATTTTTGTCTTGGTACATCTAAGATATGAGGGCCCATGACCCAAGTGGATTCTCTCTCAGATTTTTTCATTAAGAATTGGAACAAGTTGGGCTTCTTGATATTGAGCCAGCCAAGTTCACTCCAACTTGGACAAATTGAATAACTTGCGAGGCCAAAATTTCCAAGTGACTAGATAATTTTTGGTTTTGGAGGACTTCCTAGAGAAGGCTCTCAAAATTTGAAAATGGGTTTCAATTGGAGGGGATATTGATCACAACTTGATACTTTTGAAAGTGTCCCCTTATTGGATAGAACCACCAATCCCATTTAATTTTAACCTTCATTAGATCAAAGAAGAATATTTCACTCAAAATTTAAAAAATTCCTAGGTCCCCTTCAATAATTCTCTCAATGAATTAGTTGCTATCCAATTCCACCTAAATATGAAAAAGGATAAAAAACTGGAAATTCATTAGTCAAAAGAAAAATGAGATAAAGATGATAGAATCCTTAGGGAAGTAGAATAAGCATTACCCTCCACGATATCTTCAAAATATTTTGGTTTCTTAATGGACTCTCAAAAGGATGAGATTATATAGCTTGAAAACAAATGAATGAAGTTGCTTCTAGATAAAGAGAAAGAGTAGCACCTCAATATTCGGGCGATCTATCTTGAGGAAGGTGATGAAAATACCAAATTATTCCATTGCTTTATCGATTTTAGAAAAAATTTCAACTTCATCTGTAAAGTAGAAAAATAAGATAATACCAGGGCTAAAACATTCCCCAACATTGCTCCAAATGGAGTTAATTTCCTTCAAAATCTCTTTAAATAGGACAATCGTGCCACCATATATGCCATCATACAAATATCGATATTCTTTCCCAGATTCATGGATCCTGAAGACAATGAAAAACTTATTGTAGAGGTGGGAGAATATGAGCTACTCAGAACTCCACAAATATTTTGGAAAGACAAGAGTCCTAGCCCAAATGGTATCACCATTGAATTTTTTCTTATATATTATGATTTCATTGAGAAGGATCTTCGTGGGGTAGTGTAGGCCTCAAGACAATTTGGGACAATATTGGGAGTCTTCAACACAAAATTCATATCTCTTATATCAAATATAGACAATAAAATGTGCTATGAAATCCTTCGTCCCATATCACTTTGCAATAGTATTTGCAAAATCATATCCAAAATAATCTCTTAATGACTAAAGGAAATTCTTTCAAGATAGGTATCACTTGAGTAGTTTTTCTTCCATGAAGGTAGGAAAATACATGAGGCAATAGGCGTATCCAAAGAAGGCCTCCACTCCATGAAAACAAAGAATCTAAGAGCCATGATTTTCAAAGTGTATCTCTATAAGGAATTTGGTATATTTAGCTATATTTTTATTTGTCTCATTCTCATTCACCTAGGTTTTGGTCTACACTTTTTGACATGGGTAATGGGTTGTATTAGCTTGGTTTCTTTCATAGTTTTAATCAATGGGGAAACTTCACTCTTCTTCAATCCTAAAAGAGGTATTTGGAAGGGGTTCCATCTATCCCCCCTCCTCTTCCTCCTTGCTTCTTAAGGTATTAGTAGAGAATTTAGAGCAACCTCAACAAATGGTTCTTTCAGAGGTATCTTAATTGGCAATTCATGTTTTGTTTCACATTTATTGTTTGTTGATGACATACTTATTTTTTTTTATGGATAAAAAAGAATGGTGGATAATATAAAATAGATCCTATATATATTTTTTATAGCCATGGGAATGCTAATAATTTCATCCAATTCTATGGTAACTTGTTGGGGACTTTATGAGATTGAAAATATTTACATTACCCATATCTTCCCCTCTACGGTAAAAACTTTTGAAACTGGTTTTAAATACCTTGGTTTCCATATAAAGGATAATATTTACCTCAAAGGTGATTGTAAATGGTTCATATCCAAGATAAAAAAAAATTGATCACTTGGTGTAATAGATGGTTCTCTCAAGGTGGTTGTTTAGTCCTGGTCAAATCCATCCTTAAGGCTATTCCATTCTATTGGATGTCTGTTGTATGGATCATGAAAGGAATCCTTGATCAAATTATATAGCTCTTTTAACATTTCATATGGCCAGAGGCTCAAGAGAAGAAGGGAATGACACTCATATCTTGGAAAAAACTCTCTATCCTAAAATGCCAAGGAGGACGAGGATTACAAAATTTGTTTCAATTTTCCCAAACTCTGGTAGAAAAAAATGTTTGGATATTTTTCTAGAGACAAGGCCTTTGGGCTCAAATTATAAAAGAAAAATTCCTTTCCCCCATCTCCATTGTGGAATGTGTTAGCACTAGAAGTCACCTCTGGATTGCAGCAGGGGTAAGCCCAGTACCCATCATTTTTTTATGTCATAAGGAATACATTTAAAGTGGTCAAATGGACACAGGTCCAGGTAGATATCTCTCTAACTCAAAAAACTGGATAAGGTATGCACAAGCAGATGAGGCCTTAATCCAACTTTAGTCAATGAGTTGTAATAAGGGTGAGTAGGAGGAAGAGCTTAAAGAGGAAGTGTAATGGTTTGCTATGGACATCAGGTCTTCCAGCAGCCAAATGAAGAAAAACTCAGAGAACAAGATCCTCTTGGACTCAGAGTTTTAGGAAACTAAAAACGCTACAACAATGCTGCAATCAAACATCCATTATAGGACAATCACAACATCTCGGCTGGATCATCCATGCCCGAGTCTTTAGTATCAAATACATAAAAGATGGAAAGGAAAATTGACTTAGATTGAATAAGGAGTCTCAAATCTCATAACATAACAAATAACTAGATTTTAAAATCAAAACTTTACAATTGCAGGAGCTTAGCTCAACCATTGACACCAAAAAAATATGGGGATGACTCCTATATACTTAGAACCAAAACAACTGAAACATGCTCGAGTCTTCGCATTGAAGGCATTACGTCTGCATGCTTCCTGGTAGACTGTGCATGTAGTCTCTGGTTAGTCGTGAACTTCAGTTAGACGCAATCACATTCTAGAACGGGCTTGCAATGAGTTGACCGGTCGACAGTCCTTTCCTGGGATTTCCATTTATGGTGGAAATGATGTCCAACCACCACCAACTGTTTCAATAACTGCTTCATTGGGATTGGGGAGGCCTGAGTCAACTCTACACCTGTAGGACGTGGCGGACTCTGCATTCTTCCATCTGGATCTGCTTTGGGAGTTCACGGTGAGATTAGTGGGTAGGCATGGAGGCTGACGTGATGGCTAGGGAAATCGTCATGAAGCGGTGAATGGACGGTGACCATGTGGGGGCGACTGGCATGCTCGATGAGACGAGGGTTGGCCATGTGGACAGACATGGCAGAGGGAAGATAATAGGGAAAGTGAAAATGACAGGATGTTGGCGCTGAGTTGTACATGCACAATGATGGAGTGGCATGAGAATGTGACATGGAGACAGAGGGGAGACTGGGACGACAGATGCAGTTGGGGAAATCTTCCCAGTTGGAGGTGAAAGGGAGTACGAGTGGGTAGCAGATGGCGGGAGATGGTAGGTGGGAGTGGAAAGGGATAGGACGTGAGGGTGATTGGAGGACATGTGTGAGCTAATAGAAGGTGGAAGGGGATTGGGAGAGGTGATAGGAAGAGGAGAGAGACAGAGTGGGGGACATATGGTGAAAGGAGCGATGATGGTAAGTGAAGGTGGTAAGCAGTCTACTCAGAGGGGGTAGGTAGTGGTAAG
>ML777862.1:409731-429615 GCA_009831015.1 Picea engelmannii
TCTTGCGCCATAGATCTAGGCATGTCGATATCAGCCACACAAATTTACGCACTGCTTAGCACGACATTCTTAGGCTCCAAAAACTTAGGATAAGTGGGATTTTGTGGGTTTTTAGCTTGCTTCTTTCCATTTTTTTCACCAAGGGGTCAATTTCTTAGGGGAAATCACCCCCTTACAAATAAATGTGATAATATTAGGCTCCATGAGGGATGGATTTCTCCCTATGATATTCCAAGAACTCTTTTGCAGCTTCAGTGCCTTACTGTTGGGTTATGGAGTCACTTATTAAAATTGAAAACAAAAGAAAACAATATTTACAAAGACATGAGAGCCACTCATGGCTCAATTAAAGAACTTCTTCAGAAAATGCCCATTTACAAGGCTCTTAAAAACTTCATCACCTTCCAAATTCTGCAACCTATAAGTATTATTAGGAAATATCTTAGAGATTTTGAAAGGGCATATCCACAGGGCCTCAAATTTGCTGTGCTTGCCTTTGTCCTACTTAGGAGCATTCCATTTTAGTACCATATATCCCAGTTGAAAATTCTCTTTTCTCACTTTCCTATCAAAATCCTGCTTGATCCTCTGTTGTTGGTCATGCACTTTGTCCAGAATTTGTTCCCTCACCTACTGCACTTCAACCAGCTGCATAATTCTTCTGATCATGTCATTAGGTTCACCCTGGTAGTCTTGAAATAATTTTGCCACAAGCAAGGCGAGCTGAGAAGGGAGAACTACCTTAGTCCCATACACAAGATGAAAAGGAGAGACACCCAAAGACCTCTTTGTTGTCACTTTGTTAGCCCACAGAGTGAATTTGAGCTTCGAGTCCCATGCTTTCTGGTTATCTTGTAACAATCTTTTAATGATTTTAATGAGGCTTTTATTAGAGGACTCTTCCAGTCCATTGCCTTGGAGTAGTATGGAGTATAATGAATCAATTTGATTCTGAACTACTCACAGAACCAGATCAATGGTTTAGCCTTGAAGGATGCAACATTGTCAATGACAATTCTGCTAGGACAACCAAAGCTTACTATAATATCCTCCAAGAAACCAATGATCACCTTATGAGAAACACTCCTTGTGGGGATAGATTCTATCCACTTGGTGAAATAATCTATGGTAGTTAAAATAAACTAATGCTGACCACTTGAAGAAGGATGAATTTCCCCAATAAAGTCTAGGCCCCACTGCTAAAAGGGTCCTAAAGCCACCATAGGATTCAATGGCAGAGACTTGAGTTGCTGCTTCCCTGAGAATTTTTGACATTTGATACAAGCTCTAACTTTTGCATAGACATTGGTGAATAGAGTAGGCCAAAAATACCCAGCCCTGAGAATTTTATAGGTTGTGGTCCTCCAGAAGTGATGTCCTCCACATAGGCTTTCATGAAACTCAAACATAATTTTTTGGGCCTCCTGCGGGTCTAAACATCTCAGAAGAACTCCTAGAGGGTATTTCCAATACACGACTTGGTTAATAAGGAAATACCTGATTGCTTTGAGTTTTAAATCTCTTGCTTTGCTCTTCCCCATTCCATCTGGAGGCCGAAACTCTTGCATAAAATATACAATGTCTTTTTACTAGGTACATCCTGCCAATGGAAGGTGATCCTGTGAATTTTTGTCAGACAAATCAGCTGGAAGATTCTCTGAGCAAGTGTTGATGGAGTTAATCCCCAGAGATTTACAATTATATTCATCCAACAACTTGGCTAATACTTGTCCTTTAACTAATTTGGTGGGTTTTATTTCCAGGTCAAATTTGAGGATTTTGGAAATCCACTTGCTCCTTCTCCCATCTATGTCAGGCTGAATGAGGATGTCCTTCATAGAAGCTGAAGGAACATATGCGATGATCTTCGAATGTAGGACATAGACTCTAAAATATTTGAGAGCTTTCACTAGGGCATAGGCCTACTTCTCCATGATGTCATATTTTACCTCTGCATATCTTAATGGCCTGCTGAAAAATGAAATAAGTTGCTCTGGCCCTTCAACATTCTTCTGCAGTAAAACAAATGCCACTGTGTCAAATGAAGCAAAAGAGAAAATAAGAAAATCCTTGGAATAATCAGGAATGATAAGAACAGGTGCTTCCGTCAGTACCTTCTTAATTTGGTTGAAGGATTCTCTGGACTCAGCAGTCCATCTTACTTCGTTCCCCTTCCTGAGCATGACTGTGATATGTTTCACCAATTCAGAAAAATTTGAAACAAACCTTCTCAGAAAATCAATTTTTCCTAGGAAAGACTGGGCTTCCTTCTTGGATCTAGGAAGTGGAAAGATTTGAATAGCTTCCACTCTTCTCAAATCAATCGTGACCCCTTGAGATGATACTATATGTCCCAACAATTTCCCCTCCTTCATGGCAAATAAATATTTCTTAGGATTTAGGAAAAAACCTTACCTTCTGCATTTCAAGGAGACTTTCCTCAGATGACAACAATGCTCTTTATCAGATCTGGAAAAGACTATTATGTCATCCAAATAGATGGCCACAAATTTATCTTTTTCCCCAATGAAGGCTATTTCCATGTCTCTCTGAAAGGTTTCTCCTGCATTCATTAATCCAAAGGTCATTTTGGCATACATGAATGTGCCCCAAGGAGTGGTGAAGGTGGTCTTTTATCTATCCTCAGGTAAGATAGATATTTGATTGTAGCCAAAAAATCCATCAATCATGGAAATCCTGGATGCACCAGTTACCATTTACATTATGTGTTCCATCTTTGGCAAGGGGTAGTTGTCCTTCTTTGAGCTCCTATTCAGGTTCCTGAAATCGACACAAAGTCTGATTTCTCCATTCTTCTTCCTTACTGGGACCAGGTTGGCCACCCATTCAGAATGTCTTAGGGGAACAATGAATTGGGCATCGGACAACGTCTTTACCTCTTTCTCCATAACATGAAGCAACATAGGATTTATTTGTCTTAATTTCTGTCTGAATGGTTTGGCTTCCTCTTTCAATGGGATCTTGTGCTCAATGATGCTCATGTCATATGTTTTGAGGTCTTCACAGGTCAAGGAAAACACATCAGAAAATTCCCTTAACAACTTAGCATACTCGACCTTCTGTTCCTTTGACAAACTGCTTGACATCTTGACAAATTTTGGATTCTTCTCTGTGCCAATATTGCACTCAGCTACATCAACATCCTCACCTGAGATTTAACCCTTTACTGCTATTGTTCCAGAGTCTGTACTTAAGGCTTTATAAAGTACAGTGTCTAGGCATCTGGAAGTTAGTAATATGTAAAAAGGGAGGAGGGTATACCTTCGGTAAAGGAAGCTAGGGTTGATTTATAGGTTGTCGCTGTCTGGCTTCCAAATGTTCCTGGATGTTTATATCCCTTTCAATTGCAGCCCATGAACGTTCAAGTTCTGCCCGAGTGTTAGCCGTTTTAAGTATGGTATCAAAGAGATTTAAAGCGATATGGGTTTGATATGTCAAGATGGGTTCAATATTGGGTTGTCTTACAACAGGGACAGTCATAGAGGAGCAAAAAATTTTGAAGTAATCCAAAAGTTTTTATGCTGTAACAATTTTATTTTATAAAAGAGAACTTTAGAAATCAATATTAAAAGCAAAATGCAAACCAAAGGCCTTTTTCCGTAACTGTGTTATATTTGAAATAAATGGTGTATGAATTATGGGAAAAACATTAAGCTGTCTATAGAATAAGGCTCCTATCGAGGGAGAATATCACTCTGTAAACAGAAGAAGAAAATAAGATAAGAAATGATCCGATGAAGCATAAATTATGACAACCTAAAAATTCATAGGTCTTGTACCTGCTAGTAGCCGATACAGAGAAAAAACTGTAAACAATAGATAGCTAAATATTAATCACTACAGTAGAAGTTTTACTAAATTGCAATGTGACATTCATCAGATATATATAAGTGAAATAAAAATGAATATGAAATAACAGAGAGAACAAACTCATAACACAGTAGTGACGGAATTAGGAATCTCCGGATTTCTTTGTATTAATTCTCCAAAAGAGACAGTCTCTATTAAAATTAATCAAAAAGGTCCAACCCTTTTTCTTTCTTCAAAATGTATATTTATACAAATTTTTATATGCTGGAATCTCAATAGTTCCAGAGGTTTTCTGTTACAATCAAAGGAGTCAAAACATTTCGTTTCTTTATCTCTGTTCTCATCTGGTACCCGAAACCTGCCTCTTCACATGCTCCTTGCAGATAACACACTTCTCCACCAGCTGTGATATCAACTTAGATGGCTTTGCTTGATTATTTGCCTAAAAAATATAGCAGTCTTTCATCAATAGCAACAACTTTCCTTCCACCTGTTGATCTTTGGGATTGATATAGCATAACATTACACTCGGTTTAATTAGCCATTTGTCTATTTGCACTATGTCTATTTGAGCTATTTGTGATATTTCGACTAATTCTCTTTCTTCATTTTCCTTGATATTTAGCATATACTTAGCTGTATTGATCTAACCCAGTACCTCCATGCCACTTTTACCATTTGAACCCAACCAAATCTTACTTAACAAGTAAAAAATTTATTTGCAAGATTTCCTTAGCTTCATAGCTTGTTTTTGGCCTTCGGATATATTTCGCTCCCATTCTTTCAACAAGATATTACCCCTGGTCTGCTCTACGATGGGAAAACTAGAACTACTGCTTGTTTCCCTTCTCATTGTGGCTATAATAGCCTCCTGGAATGCCACCCGAGCTACTCCGACATCCCTTTCTTTAAGAGAGAGGTTTTCCAACACCTGATCAATGAGTTGGAAGCTGCTTTGAATTGTTTCTACTTTAACAAGCAGGCTTTGCTGCGCCACCGATAACCTTTTTCTGATCTCTATTGCCTGGGATTGAAATATCCCGATATTGATTACTTGGCTTTCAACGAATTCTAATTTGGCCCGAAGTTGGTCTATTAATCCTCCCTGCTGGCTTATCTGAGTCCGACTCATCTGAATCTTCAACTTTGTCTGTTTGAGATTGACTTTAAGCCGCTCGATTTCTTTTTGATCTTCTATTCTTTCTTGCTCTAAAGTCACACTTGCTTGATCTTTAGCAGCAGCCTCTGCTGTAGCTAGTTTAGCCTCTAGTGTCTTGATCAAATGATTTTTTCATTTTAGTTGATCTTTTAGGGTCCCTGTTGTAGGAAAATCTCCCCGCGGACAGGTAGATTGCCTCAAAGAGCTAGACCCTAACTCTAAGACAAAAAGTGCTTAACGTGGACACTGACTTCCTTTCAAATCTATACAAACTAATACATGAGAAGGAAGGAGAATAGAAGTACCTCTTTATCGACGTTTTTCCCTGCACGGTCCGAGTCAAGCTCCAAACTCTCGCTCCTCGATGAGTCCTGTAGACAAACAAAGTACGACCACTTCCTACTCTATTGATATTAGCTTGAAAACAGATCTATCTATCAATGATAAGTTCATGTAAGATCAGACACAAACTAGAAAGAAACAGGCCAAGCATGCCATATTAATGAGAATAATGACAACAATACTTACAATCGTAGATGTGAATGCAACAGCTTCATCAAGTCCCCTTCGTCTAACCCTTGCTCGAAATATCCACAACCTGGATGATAGAATCTTCACTAATCACTCTCCCTTGGTTGACTATGTGTTTCCTATGAGATCATAGGTTTAATGATAGAAATTCTTCCCCGTTCCATCACTACTTATAAGATCATAAGTTTGGTGTGATTCTCCTTTTTGCAGTCCCCTTTCACCATGAGAAAGCTTGTTTATATAGCCTTGGAGAGGCTTTAACCACTTGAGATATCCTTGGGGAAGTTGAGGATTTTCCTCCTTCAGTTGAGGATCTGCCCTAAGATCATGGATGGACTAGGGATTCGATCTCAACTGCCTTCCAAGAATGAAAAGATCCTTCCCCCATTCATCTCAACAACTCAACTGTTGCCTAGAATAGGTAGCGCTCCCTCAAAAGAGCCATCAGAGCATTGTAGCACTCCCTAGTAGGCTTTAAGGGGGCGCCAACGCTTTCAAAATCTATAACGCTCTCTCAAAAGGGCCAGAGGAGCTTTATAACGCTCCCAGACAGTGTAAGGGGGAGCACCGACGCTCCCAGAATAGGTATAGGGGAGCGCTCTCCTCCAAAACTAAGTTTTTTGGGTGCTTTCAGATGGAAAAAGGTTTGTAAGCACGCTGACTCATTTCTCCTCTTCCAAATCAAATGTTTGAGGTGTTTCAAGTGTCATTCTCATGTCGTTATAGGCATGACATAGGCATCATGGCAGTGTGCTTCCCTGACACTTGCGACACTTGTGAGAAAAATGTGACACTATTGAACCTTGTAATGATGACACTTGTGACACTATCAAAGTGAGTATTTTTGATGTGTAACAGTCCCAACTGAATACTAGTTCGCCGTGGCGAAAGCACCCAATGTTCCTGCTATTTGCGTCGCGAATTCTACTTTCTTCATATTCCTCCCATCAATCAAAATTTTAAATTTCTTAGAGACAGTACCTACCTCTTGGTAGAGTTCTTGTCTCACAACCACTTTCCTCTTCTTATCGAAGAAGAATTAATTCGGAGGTAGCTCTTCTACTGATATAGGTGTTAATTTTTCACCCAAAATCCAACCTGCGTCTAAGATTTCCTTTTCAGATTGTAGGGGGGTAATGGAGGCGATGGGATTGTCGACCTGTTTAGAATATTTCCCGGGAGAAATGACCGAAGTTGGCTCGCTTGGAGGATTGGAAGCCTCAGCTTCCTGTTTTGGGCCCCCATCTTGCTCTTCTTTATCCTATTCTTCTTCTTGGCCGGGTGCTGAACCTTTAGAGCCTCCAACTTCTGTTTGCTGCTCCTTTGCTATCGTCAGATTTTCACCCCGTAATACTGGAGGAAGGAAAATCTACCTATGCTCTTGGAATATGACAACATCGACCCTCTCTTCGGGAAACATGGCTTGTATTTAGTCCAAAAACTCATCATAAGATTTTGCGCCTCGGAAAATATCATCGTGAGGTGAATTCTCATGCTCAATTCTTTTAAGGCCACAACTGGCCAAATGATTACTCACGACCCTGTGTGGATCGTGTTTCTTGAATTCGATGTGAACCAACTTTATATCTTCTAAGGCTACTACCTCAGCCTTTTCATGCTCAAAGTATAATAATGAATAGGTGTTTAAATCGACAGGAAAAGGTGGCCATACCTTTTTGAAAACCCTTTCAGTTCTTTACTTATACTGCCAATTACGGTTTGCCTGGCGATCTCACGACAAGCTAGCTTGTCGGGTATAAGTAAGGGTAAGGCATGAGGAGGGACGAAGGTGCCAAAACCCTGATGTATGAAAAATCTTTCTCCACGTACCAATCGACCACTCTGCTTAAATTTTCCGTGATGCTATCCGATATCCTGGGTGGCGGATTACCGAAGATGGCAGCATGCATAGGTACCGTTACCTAGTTGAAGATTTCGTATACAAAATCCGAAGCCTTTTCCTCCCAAATATTAGAATGGTATACATGGATTGGCTCAGCATCTGATGGATCCCAGCTCCAATTCGTCAAGGGAAAAGGAGTCATCGAACATACTGCGTCCATGAGATATGCAGACATAAAAAATGAAGCAATTTTCCCACTCTCTTTCTACATCCAATATTCTGTAATCCGACTGGTCAGGCTATCTGATAACATTTTGGCCCAGTCAAAAGAAGAGCCTTCTGCTATTGAGTATATCAAGGGCACCCATGGGAGGAAAAAATGTGTGGTGTCTTCCCTCCCATACAATCTATAGGTCATCATCGCTACGTATTTGAACTGTGGTTCCAAAGAAGATATGGAATAAATCCCATTGATGTCTGCCCTAAACTTCGCTGTGTGTGAGACCCAATCCTTGATCAAATCAGAGAAAATTTTTGTGTATTGCTCGCATTCCTTTTGTTTGAAACCCTCTAGAAACTCTGCATTGTATGTGAAGTCTGGCGTGGTTGGTAACTTGTACATCGCCTGTAAGTTTTTTGGTCTAAATGTCCCAACAATGACCTTCTACTCATTGATGATGGTTTTGGTAGGGATGTCTACATGATCTAGCGCCCATTGGATCATTTCATAGTAAGGCAGAAGGCGTGGCTTGCCCACTACTTTGTGCATCTCTGCCTGGACAACGATCTTGTATTTGGTAGTCATGTCATCTTTCTCATTGTCACTGGAATCGTATGAACAGTTCACCACATTTGATTGCAAAACCTCTGAGACGTATGACCAGGTTCACACAGAATCAACGCTCCGAGGTGAAGTATCCGAAACATTATCAGAACCTTTCCCTGAAACCTCAACGCTTTCCTTGGATGCTTTTCGCGGGGCCATGACAGGGGATTGTAACTTAGCTCTTCTGCAATAAAAATGCGTATACATATAGAAGTTAGCTTACTGAGAAAAACTTCTCTGTGCGGGATAGAAATGAAGTTTATGAATAAAATAGGAAGCAAAAGATCTATATCTTCGAACATTTAACATATCGATGTCCTTACGAACAGAACGGTCCAATCATATTTAGATAGAGATTTTGGCAATAAAAACCATATCCTTACTTTTCCGTTTCGCCTTATTTCCAATTAATGCCATAAATTTCGACGGTTCGTAGCACAAGCTGGCGCAAGGAACATTTGAAAATACCTCGTAAACTGTGCACTGTTATTATTTGCATTAAACATTGATTATGTTGGCTTGGCTTCCTTAATCAGGATTTAAATCAACATTTCAGCGTTCACCGTATCGGGGCTTTTAACTCTAACCTTTCGAGCCTCTAAAAATCGAAATTGCGATGATTAGATTTAATTAAGCAAGGATGTAACTAGGATTAAGTGTTTTAATTAATTATGCTTTAATTTATATCGTGACTTCGCGACTCGGGACTTCAAAGGTATAGTTCCTGGGAGGAAAGTATGCCGAGTCGCGAAATCCCGAGAAACTTAAATCATGGTCAAAACTAAACAACCCTGACTCTAACCTGGGTTACTTAGGTAAAAGTTTCATGGCTTTGTCTTTCGGAGTTTTAGCGGTAACGTTTTAGGAGAGAGTGAACATCGAGACGCGAAATCCTAACAACACCTGACTGGGTTTTACATGGCCTTACTCTTGGCTTTCACATGCGGTAAAATTTTTAAAACTTTTCGCGACCTCGCACATCGGGGTTTGTAAATCTTGTGACTTGTAACTCCCGAAGAGAGATATTTCGAGGTACAAAAAACAATAGCCTTCGTTTAACGATAAAAAATGGTAACTTATGAAACATCACATCCCCCGCTATTTCGCATGACGATACTACTAAGATTTTTAGTAGGTGAATGTGACGAAGAGAAAAAGAACTTAAGAACCGACATTTGATTTTTAAAATAGATTTGAACCAAATGAAAAAGGCGACTCCAACAACTGCCACATCATTTCTGTCAAATAGTCTTTCCAAAGGGACTAGTCCCTTTGGGATGTGATTGCTAGGCAATTTAACAATATAATGATCAACAATTTTGTTTAGAAAAACATTGGCATGAGGATATGTTTCAGAATCAGGCTCTTGATCAATGTGTAATGCAAAAAACTCATTAATGGTCTCGAGGAACGCTTTGATTTCAAGATCATCTTCAAACACTTTCCAATGCTTGATGTTGTCAGGTATAGAGGGTTTATATTTCACTTCTACATCATACTTGAGCTTGGGTGGAAGAGGGACTATGAAATTGCTCACTGAAACAGCCATAGAATCAGGCATGACATTTTCTTCTCTGGGAACAAATGAAATGTTAAAATCTAGGAAGAAAGTTTCAATGAGGTCCCATACTTCATTTCTATAACGTCTAAGTCGAGGTTGTTTGGTTTTATAAATATTACTGATATGCTGGACAATCAACTCAGCATCACCAAACACTAATATCTCTTTAATTCCCATATCCTTCACAGCCCTCAAACCCAAAACAAGAGCTTCATACTCTACCACATTGTTAGTAGTTTCAAATTCCAGCTTGTATGATAGAGATATGGTTTCCTAAGTAGGGGAAACAATAACTACTCCAACGCTAGCACTTTATCTAGAAGAGGCTCCATCAAAGAACATTTTCCAAACAGAGGTAATCAGAGGAGAGTCTTCGCAGAGAGTATGGGATTGATTTTTGATGTCAAGAGGAGGCTTAGGGGCATCGGTGAGTTGCAACAAGCTGGATCCCAAATAAATATCAAGGGAAAAAATGGGATGATTGGTGGGGTCTGCCTTATCACTAATAATGTAGGCCAACTGAGCCTCTCTATACAGTCTTCTATGTTCCCCACCAAAGACTGGAATGGTATCATATGTGAGGTCTATCTTCAAGGTTCCCTCAAGCTGTCTAATCCAAGATCTTGACAATAGCATGCCAAAATTGGGAGGAACATTAGCCACCATGATATCCATGACCATACTTTTCATGGGCAATTGGAAAAATGTCACAACCAGATCTTTGATGACCCTAAGACATTGCACTCTCCTTGAATAAGAAGAATACAAGTCATGGTATTCTTTTGTGATTTCTAGTCCTAGTTCTTCCATGACAGTTTTGGGCATGAGATTATGAGATCCCCCTGAATCCATCAAATAGTTATGCAACACCTTATCATGTATGTTCAATGAGGTTTAGAAGGGAGGGGATGAATCGTCTCTATCTTCTACCATCAGACCTAATATGAATATTGGCTTTTCATCTTGCAAATTGATTGAGTCTGGGGGGTGATACAAGGGTTCAGGCAACAACAACTTAGATAGGGATCTCTTAAAATCTTCATGCTTGACCATCTCTGAAAGGGGGACAAGAATCCTAACCTTCTGAATTTCATGCTCAAAGTTAAAATAAGAGGGAGGCTTCAGAATCTCATTTACCTGTAGGGTAGGACCTTTGGTTGCTGGTGGGGGGCTCTGTGATTTTCTCTCCTTGTTGATGCTTGCTACATCATTGGCAAGATTTTCTTCACTGGTAGGCTACTTAGGAACATCATGATTTTCTCCTTTATTTTTGGACTTGAGGTTGTATCTATTTGGGCTGCTCCTCGCTTTATCCCCCTTGCTCAACTCATTTAATTGAATGTCTATGAGAGACTCCTCGTATGCTGATTGAGTTAAGTGAGGAGAACATGATGCATCTTCAAGCCAATGAATTTTTGGGTCTATGTCCTCTTCCTCTCCACCATCATCTGTGACAAGGTTGTTCTGAAGAGGGGTATGGATTTTCTGATCATCCCTGTCTCTGTTTCGAGGCTCTCTCTGCATTATCTGAGGAGTATTGTTATTCGACCTCCTGAAGTTTCCTATGTTATCAACATTTTGGGGATTTCTGTATGTATTCTTTCCTTCCAATTCCAACCTTTCCATTCTATCTGAAAGTGATTTAAGTAACTTGGTTACTTCGTCCATTTGAGGGGGGAGAGCAGAAGAACTGGAGGTTGAGGCTTCAGATCTTCCTCTTCCTTTGTCTCTGTCAGCTTTATTTATGAGTCGGTGAACTGCCAATATGTTAGACTCTACCTCCAGGGATGCATCTTTCATATGAGCTAAGGATGTAGCTCTTTTTTCTCTTAATAGGAGGCATAAATTAGGGTCAAAAGGACTAACATAGGTGATTTTGGTAGAGGCTTCTGTAGGCTTTATCTCAATAGGGATTTTATTGTACATTTTGTTGAATATTTTGGAGAAGTTAGAGACATACTCTCCCACTTTTATCTTTACGGACCTGAACTCAGTGATATAGTACATGAAGTCCTTTTTATTCTCCCATTGTCTCAAGAAGATATCATCTAAAGCCTCAATCCCATCAATGGATCTAGGGGTCAGGGCTCTCAACCACTTTCTGGCTTCTCCATCAAGTCCATGGACAAAAATCCTCATTCATACATCTTCATATACTATGAAATAGTTATCAACATAACTATAGAAGGCTGTAAGGTTCTCCTTTGTAGTAATATCTCCCTCCCCCATGAACTTAGGCAGCTACTTAAGGTATCCACAGACTGGAAGGAAATTAAGAGGTTGTCGTAAAATGAGAGGGTCATATCTGGCCACTACTATAGTGTCCATTCTGTTTCTGGGGGGATTAGATCCTGCCATTGGAGTGTGAATAGGAGGAGAATGAAGAGGGGATGGAGATCAAACAAGGGAGACTGGAGAAAAAGCTACATGGATTGAGGGAATGGAGGCCTCTCTTTCTGAAAAATCAACAATTCTAACAGGAGGAGGGGTAATAAAACCTGGAGTGGGAAAATCTTCCGAGGTCTGGGGTCTAGACCAAGGCACTACTTCAGGGGAGAGAGGAGTGGCAAGGATTTCTCCCTCTAATCCTAGATCAGGCGGGGAAAACTCTACAGGAACACTCCCAAAATTTAAAGTTTGGGAAACTCCAACAGACGTTGTGATAGGAAAATGAGAAGCAGATATTGGAGTTTCTAAAGGTGGATAATGAAAATCATCAGAAATACCTGGTTCATTAGTATACGTTCCTTCTCGAAGGGTGTTTCCCTTTCTGATAATTTTCTCTGGGTTCGCTTCAGGTGTTGTTAAAGGCAGCTGTGGAGTAGACCTCGTGTGTTTGCCTCTGGAAGGCACAACTAAAACAATGGAGTCACCAGTGGGTACGCATAAATGGGGTCACCACAGTGGAGTTTCCAGACGCACAGTTGCAATCTTTGATGTACACCAGTAATATTTTTCGTTCAATCCCATGGAAAATATTCAATCTCTTCCTTGACAATGGGGCCAGAAATGTTAGCACTAGAAGTAACCTTTGGATTGTAGCAGAGCTAAGGCCAGTACCCATCAGTTTTTTATGTCACAAGAAATAAATTTAAAGTGGTCAAATGGACGTAGGCCCAGGCAGATATCGCTCTAAATCATAAAATTGGATAAGGTATGTACAAGTACATGAGGCCCTGCGATGCTCTATCTTCTCTGCGAGGTATATATTGGTTGTATAATAACGAAATGATGTTACTAAGTGCCCTGTTAAGTATCAAAATCACAAATCTATGTCCCAGCTAAGGTTGCAGACACCTGAGTCATGCAACCACCCCTGCCTCTACCTTGGGTGAGACTTCATCTTCTTCACATGTGTTACCAAAAGGGATGGTCGTTAGGGATTTTTTGGTGCGTTGTTGTAGCGTTGAACCTCGGGTTTTCCCCTGTGCCAATAGGAGGACAGGTGTGCACTAATAGAAGGTGGAAGGGGAGCGGGAGAGGTGACAAGCATAGGAGAGAGACAGAGTGGGGGACATATGGTGAAATGAGAGAGGATGGTAAGTGTGGGTGGTAAGTGGTCTACTCAGAGGGGGTAGGTAGTGGTAAGAGGTTTTGATCTGGGGGGGGTCCGATTTTAGGAGGGGGTGCCACGACAATGGGGGGCCCACATTTGAAAACCACCATATTGGACCCCCCCCCTAGTTAAAGGAAGAACGTTGAGGGGGGTCCGATATGGATCCTACATTGTAGATCATGGCACGTGGATCACAACCACACAAATTTACATGCTGCTTAGCACGAACCGCTCATGCTTCGAAAACAAAGGATAAGTGGGATTTTGTGGGTTTTTAGCCTGCTTCTTTCCATTTTTTTCGCCAAAAGGTCAATTTCTTAGGGAAAACACCCCCTTACAAATAAATGTGATAACATAATGGATCTGATCACCAAGTAAAATATCCCAAAATTGTTCTATCATTTGGAAATACATGATAACAATATTTCATCTAGTCGAGAATTCATTGGTTTGGAGGGTGGGAAAGGAGGACAAGGTCTAGGTAGGCCTTAACCCATAGATCATAAGAAATAAATCACACAAGCTACCATTACCCCTCATTCAAGACCTCATATCAAGAGGATATAATACCTTGCGTCACATTTAGAGAGAGCAACAATGACTCTCATGGAGAGATCTAGAACTCAGTGAGGATTCTGTTGAGGTTTGGAAATCCTACACAGACTATATCATGAAATGTAGCATCATCCTCACTAATGAAGAATTCAAACTCCTCTAGTCTTTAAACCCCTTAGGAGGATATGCAACTAAAATTGGCTACAAGGCCCTAGCATCGGAAGGCAACAATTAACCAATGATTTGGTAGTACAAATCTATATGGAAATACAAATGCTCGAAAAAATATTTTTTTTTTATGTTGATTCTCCTAAATAACAAAGCTTTAATTCATGATATTTTTCAAAAAATAAGCTTTGAAGTCCCATGTAGATGAATCCTTTTCAAAGGAAAATCAGAGACACATAACCATCTTATGCTCTCCTACCACTTCTCAAAATATGTTTGGAAATAAATTGAAGGTCTACTGAAATTTCAAAAAAATTGGCAAGGAGAATCTATAGAATAAGCTTTAAGAAAGTGACATCAAAACAAGGACACAAAATATTTTAAATCCCTTCCCCTTACCTTGGCCAGGGGAATATGGCTAGAAAAAAACACACATATCTTTGAGGGTAACGACACCCTTCCCTTCAAGTGTGCTTCTCAAAGCTTCAATATTCTAAGTTGCTTTCCCCAATTCTCCTTTGTCCCTCCTCATGCTTAGATATAAACATGTAAAATAATGAAGTCGTCCCTTGGGATTTCTTTAACGAAGGCTCACAAGGAAGTCCACCAAAGGGAGGGGTTGGGGTAATCATTTTGTTCTCCCAAAACCATTTCTTTTTTTTCAAAGTTAGAATTGGTCACACTACAAACAACTACAATGAGCTCAGGACACTCAAACTAGTTCTTATTCTTTCTCTAGAAAAAGGGATCTCACAAATCCAAATACTAGTTGATTCCCTTTTGGTGATACAATGGATGAAATGGGACTATGTTCTAAGTAATTTCATGCTTCATACACTATTTCGAAACATCAAGAACTTATAATCTACTTTTTCTCACATTACTTATGCACATGTATGCATGGATGAAAACATTGAAACTAATAGGCTGTCTAAGGAGGACTTGGGGTTGCAAGAAGGAACTTGGGAGGTCATTGAGTACCATCAAGGACAAGTTACTTATTATCTTCATGAGTCTTGGTTTTAATTTTCATACAGTATTAAAGATGAAGGTTGAATGCCCCTAATGTATTTTAGATTATTTTTGGCACTTTTTTTTGGACCCTTTGGGGTTTATGTACTTTTTGTATATTATCTATCAAGCATAGATAATGTCATTACGGGATATGGGAATCTCTAGATTTGTATTATGCATATATATTTCTTCTTGTTTGCTAATTATACACTCAGAAAATTTATTTTCTCTTGAAGTAGACCTCATGGTCATTCTGTTTAAGACTCAACATAGGTAGTTTGAAATACCTTATGGTATTCTACTCTTGTAAATTTGTTACCTTTAATAAAATTACTAAACTTTTTTTTGTGGAAAAAAAAGGAAAAGAAAAGGTTATCTTTTCTTTGTATTAAAATATTTAATAATAATAATAATAATAATAATAATAATAATAATAATAATAATGATAATGATAATAATAATAATACCAAATTTGTTTACATAGATTTATAGCTATCTTAATGTAGATACTTTTAATTTTACAACCAACATTAATTAAGCAATTTATCTCCTTAATTAATTAATATTAATAAACAAAATAGTATTGTTGTCTTTCTCCTTACATTCTTGTTTTCATCCTAAATATGGACCCAATTGTGGTCTAAAATGTTGATGCAAAAAACTCAAATGCAATTATCCTTGAAGCATTACAACCAAGCATATGTCACTGCGAAAGATAAAAATAAGAATACAAATGTTTTTAATTGACAAATCAATACAATTAGGGGGTAGTTATACCCCATTTGTTGGCACATGGGTATACCTAGGGTTCAACGCTACAAAAAAGCACCAAAAAAACACTAACTACCATCCCTTTCGGCAACACCTGCGAAGCAGATGAAGTCTCACCTTAGGTAGAGGCAGGGGTGGTTGTAGGACTCAAGTGTCTGCAACCTTAACTAGGACACAGATATGGATTATCATACTTAACAGAGCACTTTAGCATCAACAGTTCATCAATATTCAACCAATAACTACTGTGCAGATAGAACAAAGAATCACATCATTCATTCAGATCTGATGTATTGAAGCACTTTATCATAAACAGACAGGTTATATCTAGCAGATCAAGCACTAATCACCTTCATATAGGTCATATCTAACATTCTTACACATCATTAACACAAAACATCAACATATTTACTTATCTCTTTCAAATCACTTAGCAAGAGAATTTATAAACACATCAAGACAAGCACAAAGCGGAACAACACAATGTTTACATGGTTCACCCCCACCCTGGGGCTATGTCCACCAACTCTTCTTCTTTATTGTCTTTAGTCAATCAGTTACAAGCACAGAGCCTCAAAATCCTACTTCGCCTAGGACAGGAGATCTGCGCACCTCGCTAGATCCTCCTTCCTTGCATTACAACACAAAGAACTTCACTGCCTGTTACAATACCTTGCACCTAGCTGTATAAGTCTCTCACAATATGCACAAAGCATCTACAAACCATACTTGCACTTAGCACTTATCTTATCAACCTTACATCACATAGATCGTCTCTCTCTCTCTATATTTCCTAGACATCTATATATACATTACAAAATAGGCCTAAACATGGGTAAACCCATGGGCCAACATCCCATACCTATTACATAGTCCCAAATCCCAAAAAGGACCCAAAAAGGGGCCAAGATCCCGTGATCTCTGCTTCGTCTTGTGCTCCTCCTATGACAGGCTGTCGAAGTCCCAAAATTGGTCAAACTTGACCAGATCCCTCAAAAATTGGTCAAGGGCCAATAGGCCCCCAACTAATCCAGGTGGATATTTGGTGGCCACCCACCTTTTCTGACTGGCTCAAAACAGTTTTTTGACAATTTTGGCAATTTACTATTTTTAGCAGTTTTTAACTTTCGGGGCCAATTTGACGGCCCAAATGAAGGTTTTTCGAGATCAAGGTTCGCAATGATATCTTATGGAATTATTGAGCCCCCAAAATGAATCTCCTTGACGATACCTGTTATAACCCTAAATTGCACCATCCATGCTTACCTGGCATCAGGCCAACTCATTGCCCTTCATTGCTAAAGCCATGCTGAACAGACTCTTTGAAAACCCCTCAAACCAAGTAACCCGCGCCCTAACCCACTGCTGGACACGTTGGAACGCTGGCTGGCCTTATACTGCATGCGTTGGAACGCGGGCTGGCCCACTATAGCCCGCGTTTACCTAACAAAGCAAAAAATCAGGAAAGTTTCCACCGGGACGAAAAGCTTTGGGTCAGTTAACTAGAACTCCCAGCCATGCATGGCCGAGAGTTCGTCTAAAACCCTAGCTCCTTCTAGCCTATAAAAGAAGGGGTAGGGGTACTATTCAAAGGAGGAAAATCATAGCAAAGAAACTCTGTCCAATTGCCGAATCCGTTTTGTCCCAACCCTTTAGCCTTTCCTCAAGCTTTAGGAGAATTCAAGCAAAGCAGTTGGAGGACAAAGAAGAGGAGGAGCCTAGGATCAGAATCAAGGAACGGTGGCTGGTCTCTATAATCATTGTAAGTTGGTTCATATTGAGATTAATGAAAAGATACTTTTCCCGTCCCAAATGCACAAGTCTTATGTGTTTCATTTGATTTATGTTTAATCTCTAATCCTCTAGTAGAAAAATAGCATGCATGCGTAGTTTTGTCTTGATTGCAGGATCGCTTTTTGGAAGGAGCAGTAGAAGCAACGGGATAAAGCTCAATAGAGGATCTACACCAACCGTCGATAAAAAGGTTAGTGGGTTCTTCCCATGTGCGCACGTGAAAAAGGGTTTTAGATTTGGGGTAGAAGGTAAAAAGTAATTCTTGAAGGGTCATGATCTGCATGCAAGTTTAAACCCTAGCTTGTTAGTCCGTAGGGTATAATTTCCCAACAATAGAATTGGCGACTCCACTGGGGAAATCTACTCTTAGGGTTTTCGGATTTGGTTAGAGGTCTTTTGGGTAGTTCAAAGAAGTCCAGTTTCTGTTTTCTTTGTTGTTTTTGTTTTCTGTTAGGTCAAAAGCTAGCAGGGAACCTGGTTATCAGTACCAGTTTTTCCTTGACTGTTGCTTGACTTTTATTCTCGGGACACATAGAGGTACCCGCGGCCTGCAGAAGCCCTGCCCGCGTGTAACCCGCACCCTAACTTTCTACAGCTCGCGTTTGAACGCTTGCTGTGGTGGTTTCAGTAGCGTGTAGAGCCCAGGAAGTTTAAGGGGTAGTCTCCTCTTCCCTGTCAGAAGTTTACCTTCTCAGGGGGCTTTCTGGATCCTGTCTATGTCTTGATTGGTTTACTGCCTTGCTTTCAGTCTGCCTTATTGTGTTGATTATTCTTTGCA
Source organism: Picea engelmannii (assembly GCA_009831015.1). Classification (NCBI taxonomy): domain Eukaryota; kingdom Viridiplantae; phylum Streptophyta; class Pinopsida; order Pinales; family Pinaceae; genus Picea; species Picea engelmannii. The sequence goes on from ML777862.1 coordinate 428,119, forward strand.
TTTGTTTTCTTTTTGCAAATTTTTCTTTTTCTGTTAAAGTATAAGCATCCAAGACTTTAGGAGACCCTGGTTGTCAATACCAGAGGCCTCTTTTAGGTCTGGGCTGCCTGTGTTTGATTTTTTCTTAGATTTTAGACATACTTGCGGGCTGTTTCAGTTCTGAGCGCGGGTACCCGCGTGCTGTTATAGCTCAGCACGCGGTTGAACATGTGCTGTCTTAGTGTCAGGCGTGGGCCTGTCAGGTTGCCTTTCAGCCTGGGTGGGGCAGTCATCCCCTCCTGTGGTGAGAAGTGTTCCTCTCAGGATGTGGAGTCTAGGGTGCACAACCAGTGAGTTAGGGACTCATATCCTTAGCTGGTGTTTTACTTAGTTGATGTTTTGATAAGAAAAGACAAAAAGAAAAATTTGTTGTTTTATGGTTTTTAGGCAAGTGTTAGAATCGATGCTGTCTTGATTGCTTTTTTTCGCATTTTGTGGTCTGATTATTTTTGCGATCTGCGCTTTAAGCCAGAGTTTTCTTTTCATTCTCTTGGTTTTGTTCTCGTCATCATTTTTCCTTGTTGCGTTATTTTGCAATAAAATAAAATAAAAATTTCTTGTTTCATTTTCTTCTTGATTTGAAGATTGTGTTGTTGCATCAGTAGCTAGGAAATAAGTCTTTTTGCATAAGTTTTGCAGTGCATTTCAAGTATAAGTAGCTCGCAGATCTGAGCAAAAGTCCTTCATATTTACTGCATGAAATCTTAGTAATTTTGAAAAGAAAAGAAGTCTTTTTGTTAAAAGTTGCTTGTTTTTCATTTTAGTAAAGGTTTTTGTTTCCAAGCACTTCTTGTTCATTTTGCTTTGAGTCTTTTTACACACCATTAGTTTCACTTTCTTACCTTGTGACTTAAAAATCCCATTAAAAGCAACGCTAATTAAAATCAATTAGACTTTTTGTTTGTAGGGTGCATACACTAGCTCAGGACTAGGGCCTTGGAATAGGTTGGAGAGTAAATTCTCCAAGGCCACCCAAACTAAACATTGGAGTCTGTCAATAGGGACTGTAGAAGTCCAATTACGGAAAGTTATCCAGGACCCCCCTCTAACACAGGGGCTAAACACGAGGTCGCATAAGGAAAGGTAGCAGAGATAACCCCTCCAAAGTTGGACCGAGCATTGTGGAGAACACATATTGAGGATTTGTTAAGGGATTCCATCGTTTGCATTTGCCACAGATCTTCATGGGTCTTGAATCCGTTCGAGGTCCTCATTTGTCTTCCGGACCATTTGCTCTCGATACCCTTGACAGGTTTCGGGCTTGATACCCTGCTCATTGTGGTCTACCCGACTGCCGACTGTACCCGCCTGGTGACTGTTCACATGCTGGCAAACTAGTTGCCAATCTTTTCTAGGGACATACACGGGTGACTGTGGGGGTATACCGCGATACCTAGGACAGACATCGGGCCATGCTTTGCAGAGTATACCCGGAGGGTGCTTCCGTATTCGAGTTGC
>ML777862.1:434746-455466 GCA_009831015.1 Picea engelmannii
TTTTTTGCAGACGACACCTCCTGATTCCTGATTCCTGGGCTCACTCATTCAGCATATCAGTACAGATTGGTAAAGAATTGGTAATGTATTTCGGCCATCAGATGCTCTTCTGACCTCACACATTAGGGGGCATCTGTTATAACACTAAATTGCACCATCCATGCTTACCTGGCATCAGGCCAACTCATTGCCCTTCATTGCTAAAGCCATGCTGAACAGACTCTTTGAAAACCCCTCAAACCAAGTAACCCGCGCCCTAACCCACTACTGGACACGTTGGAACTATGGCTGGCCTTATACTGCACGCGTTGGAACATTGGCTGGCCCACTATAGCCCGCGTTTACCTAACAAAGCAAAAAATCAGGAAAGTTTTCGCCGGGACGAAAAGCTTTGGGTCAGTTAACTGGAACTCCCAGCCATGCATGGCCGAGAGTTCGTCTAAAACCCTAGCTCCTTCTAGCCTATAAAAGAAGGGGTAGGGGTACTATTCAAAGGAGGAAAATCATAGCAAAGAAACTCTGCCCAATTGCCGAATCCGTTTTGTCCCAACCCTTTAGCCTTTCCTCAAGATTTAGGAGAATTCAAACAAAGTAGTTGGAGGACAAAGAAGAGGAGGAGCCCAGGATCAGGATCGAGGAATGATGGCCGGTCTCTATAATCATTGTAAGTTGGTTCATATTGAGATTAATGAAAAGATACTTTTCCCGTCCCAAATGCACAAGTCTTATGTGTTTCATTTGATTTATCTTTAATCTCTAATCCTCTAGTAGAACAATAGCATGCATGCGTAGTTTTGTCTTGATTGCAGGATCGCTTTTTGGAAGGAGCAGCAGAAGCAACCGGATAAATCTCAACAGAGGATCTACACCAACCGTCGATAAAAAGGTTAGTGGGTTCTTCCCATGTGTGCATGTGAAAAAGGGTTTTAGATTTGGGGTAGAAGGTAAAAAGTAATTCTTGAAGGGTCATGATTTGCATGCAAGTTTAAACCCTAGCTTGTTAGTCCGTAGGGTATAATTTCCCAACAGCAATACCTTTCCAATGAGCTATCATACACCTAAAAAGAAGATCATATGAAAAAGTTACGACCCCGGGAAGTTAATGTACTAACTTACCCAAATGAGGCCCACATGACTTTTGACACTTCATCTCCTAGGGTTAGCTTTTTGGATGTATAGGGTTTTGGCATTCCTTTTTATTGTAAAAAGGCCTTAAGAGCCTCATTTTAATCATCTTCTTGCGAATGCGAGTAGCTGTCACATATCTTCTCAGGGATAAGCTGCCACCATTCTAGTGAGTCTTTAACTCTATAATTTTATAGTCTCTGTACATTTCTTTCATTAATAGAAATCGTGTATTACTGTATATCTGTGTTTATGGTTGCATCTATGATACATTTATGTTATATTATTGAATATCTGTGATATCTCTATGCATTTCTTTATTATATATCCACTCTCATTTCGTGCTGGAAATAATCCTGATCAGTGGTATCAAAGTAGGCTGCTCTTGATCGTTTTTCAGTGCATGTCCCCGACGAGGTCCGAGTATAGAAAGTTGGGTCTCAATCTTGTCTCTATTGAAGAAAATTTCTCTCGTACATCCAAGAAACCCTCAATGGTGGAAGAAAATAAAAACAATGGAGAAGATGATCCTATCAGTCTGTTGCTTGAGCAAGCTCTCACGTGACAGAGGGAAAAAATGATGGAGATTTTTTCCCACATCCTTTAACGCCTGCCAACAGAAACATGCACTTCTTTATCAAGCGGACACTTTGGAAGCACCTCAACTTTCAAGGTACAAGTTAATTTTGATATTCCTATATTTGAAGGACAGATAGATGCAGAAGCCCTAGACAAATGGTTAAATCTGCTAGAAGGTTATTTCTCTGTTCACAATTTTTTCGATAGAGAAAAGATCACCTTCTCACTCCTTAAATCTCTCCCTCATGTCAAACATTGGTGGGAAACTTACTGGGATCAAAGTTCCACAGAGGAGTCTGGAATATATGGGGCCGAGCCCACTTTGGATTGTTTTGTGGATGTATTAAAGGAACAATATTACCCTATTCAAAACTATGAGGACCAGTACATGAGATGGACCACACTGCAGCAGGAGAAGGGCCAAGCAGTTCTGGAATTCACCAATACCTTCCATACCTTGCGCACCAAGTTGGGTATCAAATACTCTGAACGAAATTTGGTTCTGAAATACCATGGGGCTCTACAGAAATACATCCAAACTGAAATGGATTTTCTAGAAATCTCTTCACTCGGTGATGCTTATAGATATGCTGTTAAAATTAAGTAGAAATTTAAGCACCAGAACAAACAGGATTTTGGGTCTGCAAACCCACAACAACCAAAGTATGACCGAGACAAACCCAACAAACAGTCTCCCGAAAACCAGTCCAAGTCACAAGAAAATAAGGGTGACAGGAAGACAAAGAAGGACACCTAAAAATGGTGTGAGTTCCATAAAATCCCCTGGCACAACACTGATGAATGTCGCTCAAAACAGTCACTGGTGGCTGAGATCAAATACAAAGAGACAAACCTTGATTTAAAATCTGATTCTGAAAATACTGGTAAACGATAGATCATCGACGCAGACCCCACTGCTATTTTCATGACCACAACCATTCAACCAGAAGATCCAATAGATCCTGAAGAGGGGGGCCACCTTTTTCATTCATATATGTGGGTGAAGGGTACCCCACTTCATTTTATTGTTGATAGTGGAAGCCAGAAGAATCTCATCTCAACAGAGGTCGTCAAACAGTTGAGATTGTCGACAACACCACACCCGCAACCATACAACATTAGGTGGCTTTACGAAGGACGTGATTCCATGTTAGCCAACAATGTCGATTTTCATACGACATCCAACCCTTCAAGGATGAGGTATTATGTGATGTTTCCCCACTAGATGTTTGTGATGTTCTCTTGGGAAAACCATATATGTGGAAGCGCCATGCTGTTTATGAGTCTCGACCCCGCAGTTTCATTGTTTCTCTGGGGGGTCATCTCTATAGAATACCATAGGTAGTTTCGACTACTGTTCCACCTAAAAAGTGCCATAAGGTAGTATCCCATACTGCAAAATTTAATTTCTTCACAGTCTGTTCAAAAGGAGAACAGAAGGACACTGCAACCACTACAACCTCGCCCCAAGAACCTTCTATCCAACAGAAGCATATCGACAAGGCTGCAGAAAAGAAAAAATATCCCTTCTTCACACCATCCTCTACTGTATCTCAACTTGTTGAACAACCTCAGCCTCAATAGGTTCATGACAGACTTCCACAAACTGAGCAGTGCGACGTCTCCAGCAAGCCAAGCAGCTCACCAAGATGTAGATTCAACAAATTCTTTTCCCTCTCCCCTGGGAACTCAATGCAATGTTTACCATTTCTTCCTAAGGAGGGAGGATTGATCTAGGTGGATATTGGTGGCCACACACCTTTTCCGACTGGCTCAAAATTGTTTTCTGACAATTTTGGCAATTTACTATTTTTAGCAGTTTTTAATTTTCGGGGCCAATTTGAGTGCCCAAATGAAGGTTTTTCAAGATCGAGGTTCTCAATGATAGCCTATTACATGATTTAGCCCCAAAAATGAATCTCCTTGATGATACCTTTCCAATGAGCTATCATACGCCTAAAACATAGATCGTATGCAAAAGTTACGACCCCGAGAAGTTAATGTACTAACTTACCCAAAGGGGGCCCACATCACTTTTGACGCTTCATCTCCTAGGGTTAGGGTTTTGGATGTCTAGGGTTTTGGAATTCCTATTTATTGTAAAAATTCCTTCAGAGCCTCATTGTAATTATCTTCTTGCAAATGTGAGTATCCGTCACATCTCTTCTCAGAGATAAGCTGCCACCATTCTAACGAGTCTCTCACTTTGTATTTTTACAGTCTCTGTACATTTCTTTCATTAATAGAAATCATGTATTACTGTATATTTGTGTTTATGGTTGCATATATGATACATTTCTGTTATATTATTTAATATCTGTGATATCTCTATGCATTTCTTTATTATATCTCCGATCTCATTTCGTGCTGAAAATAATCCGGATCACCAACACTCACCTGTGACTTGTCTCGAGTCACTTTGATGTGGAGAGTTCTGATTCAAACACTTTGAGCTTGGCTCGAACTGCTTCGACTTAATTCTATTCTACAATATCTTTTTCAACAAAATCTAGAATTACTATATCATTCAAAGGTCCTTCCAGCTGCTGTTCTGCTGTGGTGCTAACCTACTGCAGTTCTGTTCCCTGGCTCTCGACCTCTAAGAACAATTGGTAAGCCTTGTCTTGTACATGTTAGAGTTTCTGAGTTACTTCCATAACTCTGCTTTGGATAACATGGATCTACTGCTGGGTGTTTTGCTACTCTTGAGATCTCTTCATTCTCTCCACAGTTGTCAGGGCTTTCAGCGGTGCCTGTAGTGTTTCTGCATGTTTCTTTGCTTCCTAGAACTGCGACTCCAGTTCCTGCAATTCTGGGTTCTCGATGAGTTTCTCATATGTCTGGGCACTGTGATCAGTGAATTTCTTACATTCTAAGGTAAGGGACTTTATCCTTTCAACTGTGCTCCTGGCAGTTGCTTCTCTTTGGTCCTTTACTTCCTGTGGGGTCTTGGGCACAGTGCATATTTCCAAGTTTTCTATGCATTGCTGCAGCTGTTGAATCACGTCTTCAAGTTGCGCTACTTGCCTCATGACTTGATCCTCTGTCTTTATTTCTATGACAGTTATAGAGAGCATTTCTCTGTCGACCGCTCCCTTCACTTCGAGGTGCTCGACGAGCAACTCTTCCTTGTCTTGCTGTGACTGTGCCTTGTCTTCCTCAAACTTCGCTTGGAGAGCATTCTTTTCCTGTTCGACAGCTCGACACTATTCTAGACGTACTCCCTGTACTTGTACCAAAGCCTGGGTGGATTGCACCGTTTCCTCTTGTGCTCATTGAAGATGAGCTTCGACTGTATTAGCTAATCAGTGGAGTTGAGCTGGTTCATCTCTCAGTTCGGGTGTTCCCAATGACATAGGTGCAGTGGAGACTGTGCGGCTGGACTGTGGTGCCTGCTGCACCCCTTGGAGCTTGACCTCAATTCTATTGTACATCTCCTCCTGCTTAGCTTCTTGCTTCTTTGCTATCTCTAGGGAAGCATCATTTAGGGCTGCTATGATGAAATTGAAATCATCAGAGATGAGGACGGTCTGCATATTAGTTATAGAGGCTTTCGATTTCTTTCGGGAAGAAGGCTGCGGGGGAGAAATCTTCCTTTTCTTTGAGGGGTCCTTCCCATCTCTAGGCGGTGTTACCTCAAATTTCTTCTATTCAGTTTCTACACCATCTATCTCTTCGCCATCACCCCCTCGCTCTCGTGATATGGAAGCAATCTTCACTGAGGCACTGCTTAAATCTTGTAATTCTTTGGTCTTCTTTGTCTTGCTAGGCCTGGGTGTATCTTGCGCAGTTTCTAGGCTGTCTATGTTAGATATCTCCACATGGTATTCTAGAGTAAGGAGGTCCACCGACCAATCCTTAATGATCTCCTCTAAGTCCTCCTCCGTCATCTTGTAATAGGACTGAAGCTGTTGCTTGTGCTCATTGGCGCGCGCTGTGATATAAATGAAATTTCGATCAGTGATGAACTTCATCAAAGGCCTGAATCGGTGTATAGTGTTCGGTGTCATGTGAGGCTCAGACTGTATGGCTATCTTTAGCTGATTTTAGTATGTATGGAACATGGAGTTTGAATTCCATTGCTTATTCATGTCACTTGAGTACCACAATGTACCGAACTTTGCAGACAATGGTTCAAATGTATCGATGTCTGGGAAGGTCGCACCTTCCGATATCTCCCAGGTGATGAAAGCGATCAGGATCAAGAGCCAGCTAAAATGGAATTCATATCCTTGATCTTGTGCTTCTATGCAGTCAAGTTCCACTGGTTCACAAGGTATTATGCCGAAATCATTTGTAGGCCCTCTGCGCACTTCCCTGCGAGGTCGACTACAAAACCAGTCACTTGGGTGGGTCGATTCTTGTGTACTAACTTCCCTACAATCAATTGACAGGTGAGGCGCACTGTGCCATTCTGAATAGAGGCTATCTTGTAGCCTCATGTGCCCTTATCGACATTTCCATAAGTGTCCTTTATCCTTTGTGCGAGAGCATGGTGAATGGATTTTCCAGGATATAAATCCTGTGGGTCAGGTCCTTGCATACTCAAACCCATGATCCGATTCATCAATGTCAGATGCACTGTGATACGATGGTTTAGCCACAACTATCTGCCATGGTAACAAGACAACAATAACTTGACACATGCATTCACCTCTTGGTGTCTTCCGAAGTGGGAAATTTTCATGACATTGAGTAGGGTGGATTGCACGAGGTTATGGGTCCATGCTTGGGGAATTACCTTTGAGTTTTTCCCTTTTTTTCTAGTCAGATACTTATGTGGGGCTAACATGTTGTAGACTTTGCGATCTCTGAGGTTGAAGTCACTAAAATTCAATGCTACGATCCTATCTTGTTCTACTCATACTATGCGTATCCCCTTTAGAAGGTACGCAGTGACCAAGGTGTACTCAAAATCTCTAGGTACGATGTCATGGTATACAATACCGCTTAAAGGTGGTATATAGGTGGGTAAGATAGTCGAGATCAGTTTAGCATTTGCTAAGTCATCCCTGTGCTTAGTTTTCTTCTCATCGGATGACTGGGATGGTCCTGCTCCACGAGCAATGGATGGAGAGGCTGGCAGTCCTGTCGTGGATGATGCTTGTATACCTGTAGACATTGACATGACTCTTTCAGTCATGAGGTCGATCAAAACTTCCTCAACAACTTTTTCTGCAGTTCTCAACTGATCCGACATACACACTCGGGGTTAATAATATCAGGTTTGGGGGGTAGCTTAGACACAATAACGAGATAGAGAGGAGAAGCATGATGATCACTGTATAAACTCAACTTAGTCTTCGGGCTCAAATTCTCAATTGGAAAAATTGTTCTTGGTGTGTTGCGTGGTGGGATAAATAGGTAACTCGACAACGGGTCACTTGCAATGGGTATGAGGCTTTCATTAACTCGGTTCTGTCCATTATGGAGCAGTCCCAACGATTGAATGGCGAGTTGGCTAGCCGTAAATGGCTTTCTATCCCTTGAGAGCATTGATCTAACGGTAATAATGTCCCCAATGACTATATTGCTTCGCCATGACGAAGTTCCATGTGTCGCTGTTTTGATATCTTGACGAAGCTAAAATATTACAAATTTTCTTTCTGTGAGGCTCCCTCTGGAGCCTTCTGCAACTTATCAATCTTGGCTCTCTTCTTACTTAACTTTCTAGCCTTCTTTCCAGTGAGCTTCGTCTCGGTATTCCTTTTTCCATTCTAATTTTTTTCTTCTTTTGACCTAGTCACTTCGCGCTGTTGAGATTGTTCCCTAGGGTTCCCGGATAATACTTCTTCTTTATCTAGGATAGGTATTTCAATATTCTATGGATCCTCTAGTGTTCTTGCAACTTTGACATCTGGGTCTCTAGTGTTAAATATCTTTGATCTGTTCTCCTGTTCTTCAATAAAGTGTGTGATCCTTCTAGTCATGAAATATTTTAACTCTTGTTTCTTCTGTTCCAAACCTTCTTCTTCTTCCTTTCATCTGGCTTGATCTCTGTCAATCCAAGGTTTTCCTAGTAACATGGTAAATGGGGCTTTGTCCTCAATAAATTTAATAATCTCAAAATCTTCTTTTGTCGAAGTTCCATTAACATTCACAGGTATGCGAGCGAGCTTTGCACATAGGTTTATCGGCTTTCCTCTGAATAACCCTATTCCTCCTAATGAAGGAATCATAGAAGGCTTCCCAAGTTCTCTCTATCATGATGTTCACCTGTGTTTCCTTATCTAGAACATAGCCAATGTCGAAGTCTCCTATTCTTGTTTCAATGTATTCTTTTTCCTTGAAGATTTCTGATAATTTGACATATCGGTGGTCATTTAGGGTTTATTTCATTTGTAGCAATACTTTCTCTGATTCTTTCTGGGGTTCTGCTATTTTTGGGTCTGCCTTATGGTTTTCTTGATTCAGATTCATTCCTTCCAGCTTAGCAATCATTCTAGGGCAATCCAACACTTCATGGTCCATAGCTTTACAACAAATACAATGAGGTCTTTTCCCAGGGCATTCCTTAGCAAGATGTCCAGGTCTTTTGCAACTGTAACAGAGGGTTAATCCTCTCTTTCTTTTAAGTGATCCCCAACCTTTTTTGTACTGCACACTAGGCTCATAGGAGCTAACCTACAAAAAATTATTTCTAGGATCCTGCATCCATTTGTTAGTCCAAACATTCTTTCTATGCATAGGTATAACATATCTTTCACTATTCTTATTAGATCTACTCATATCAAACCTTGTTTCATCTATTAGTGCCCTAGTTTTCAATCTAGGATAGAATCTATCAAACACACCTAGATCCATACTTTATAAACAAAAATTTCCAATTATCTTACTTTTTCATAGCACAAAGCTTCTAGATATAGAACTTTTCACTATTCTTACCTTTATTAGAGAACATAGCTTACAGATCTTACCTCTTTTCCTTAGATCTGACAACTTTTCTTGGCACAAAGCTCCTCAGGTCAAGTAGAATGCTGCGCACTAGGGCAACAGATCTATGCACAGAGATTTCACAATCTCAAGTCGAATCTTTGCACAAAGATTCTTCTTTATTAGTTCCCAACAATCACAGTTTCAGGTCCGATACTGCGCATTTCAACAGTAGAGCTACACACAAAATTTTTCTTCAGTTCCCGGCAATCACAGTTTCAGTCCCGACAACAGAACCATTTGTTGGCACAGGGGCAAACCCAGGGTTCAACGCTACAACAACGCACCAACAAAACCCTAACTACTGGCCATTTCGGAAACACTTGCGAAGCAGATGATGTCTCACCCGAGGTAGAGGCAGGGGTGGTTGCAGTACTCAAATGTATGCAACCTTAGCCAGGACATAGATCTATGATTATAATACTTAACAGAGCACTTTAGAATCACCATTTCATCAATATTCAACCAATAACTACTGCACAGATAGAACAGAGCATCGCATCATTCACTCATATCTGATGAATTAAAGCACTTTACCATAAACAAATAGGTTATATATAGCAGATCAAGCACTAAGCACCATCATATAGGTCAGATCTAACATTCTTACACATCATCAGCACAAAGCATCAACAAATTTACCTATCTCTATCAAATCACATAGCAACATAAGTTATAAACAAATCAAGACAAGCATAAAGAAGAACAACATAGTGTTTACGTGGTTCACCCCCACCCTGGGGCTACGTCCACCAACTCTTCTTCTTTATTGTGTTCAATCAATCGATTACAAGCAAAGAGCCTCAAAACCCTACTTCGCCTAGGATAGGAGATCAACGCACCTCGCTAGATCCTCCTTCCTCACATTACAATACAAAGAACTTCACTACCTATTAAAATACCTTGCACCTAACTCTGCAAGTCTCTCACAATATGCACAGAGCATCTACAAACCATAATTGCACTTAGCACTTAGCTTAGCAACCTTACATCACATAGATCATCTCTCTCTCTCTCTATATTTCCTAGACATCTATATATACATTACAAAATAGGACTAAACATGGGTAAACCGATGGTCTGACATCCTATACCTAGTACAGAGTCCCAAATCCCAAAAAGGACCCAAAAATGGGTCGAGATCCCATGATCTCTGCTTCATCTTGTGATCCTCATTCGACAGGCTGTTGAAGTCCCAAAATAGGTCAAACTTGACCAGATCCCTCAAAACTTTGTCAAGGGCCAACACTTTTGTATTCCTTTCCTTTTTCCAACTCTCCACCCTTACTCTCTAATACCATAATGTGAACAAGTTATATTAAAGAACTCTTTGATGGAATGAATAGACTATTCAAAGTGATAGTACATATCTATTTTTTGTGACTCTAAGGTCCATGAAAATGAACATCAATGTTATTCTCAGTGTGCAACAATCATGGATTTCCTTGTCCAACAAATATAGAAATTAGATGTTCTTGAAGAAAAGTGCAACGTTCTTAAGAATTCCAATCAACTCATCTCGGGTTGAATTCAAATAGGAGGAGATTGTTCATCAGATGAAAGAGCACATGGATGTTGATCAACAAACTTCCTACCCCTCCAATGTAGGACAAGAGGAGGCCACTGGGTGTCTTCAAATAATCTTTATGTTTTTAAAGTTACTAGAATACTGGGTGTTTTATCAAACATTATAAATGTGCAAGTAGTTGGGATGTAATAATTATATATATCTACAAACTCTCATATGTGTTTTACGAGAGTTGCCAATTTTGTTTGAAACTCTATATTAGTACTTTTTATATGCTAGTAGTTATCTTTGCTACAACCCTTTTAATTTAATATTCTCCAGTTTTGGTTTAATAAAAACATTATCTTATATTCCAGAAATAAATATTGAGTAGTATTAGTATCGAGATGACTCCAATATTAACAAGTTGAATGTCTCCAACTTTCAAATTACACACAATACTTTGATAATATTTCTTCTTATAAATTTGTAACTTACATGTCTTAAAATGCTTGGTAAGTGTATATTTCACAAAATTTCATATCATAACTTACTACACTATAAGACTTACTACATGTTATGCACTAGACGTATTTAGTTCATATCACCACTATATATTAAGAGGATAATGCATGCCTTATGACTTTCATAAATGGTATTACTTAAATAATCTATTACCTCTCTCTTTCTATGTGTGGGTGTTTGTGATATTTCTTTGTATGCCTCAAATAAACAAACATACACATTGTGATATCACATCTCCATAAAAATTAATAAAATAAGCACATCACCCCTTACCATAATACGATAATACCCCTATCACATTACCATTTAATACATTATGACTGTAATTTAATATTCTATCATGTACCTAGATCCATCTTCATTGAGGATGAAGAAATAACCACAACAATCTATTGTTCAGATGGACTCAACTATTAGTAAGGAAATAGTCAAAGGAGCCTTCCACATGTAAAGAAAATTGGAGGAATATTGTGGCGATCTACTAAGTTAAGTGTTGTTACATTTCTTCTTGTTGGATTATGATTTGTTAAAGAGATCAATGCATATATACTATATCTTATGATCTTAACAATACATAATTTACTTCACAATGAACTTTCATACATATTTATGCCTCTTTTGGATTTTCTTGAATGATATTTCCAAGGTATACACACACATACAGACTTACACCTACACAAGTAGACATTTGTATATAATTTATCATATATGTTGATCATACATGTTGGCATAGGGGCAGACCGAGGGTTCAACTCCAAGAGCACACCGACAATCCCTAACTACTGGCCCTTTCGGCAGCACCTGCGAGGCAGATGCAGTCTCACCCGAAGAAGTTATGAGGGGGTTGCAGGACAAAGATGTCTACAACCAAAGGGAATATTGAGTGGATCGAATACAAGAACAACACTTAATTTATATATCACTTACTAGCTCATATCTACTCCGCGCTACTATCTATCAAATCTAACACAGTAATTCGAATAGCAGCATATCAAATGACAAAGAACAGAGCATCAATCACACACACAACACAAGATATATGTGGTTCACCCTTTCTTTAGGGCTACGCCCACAGAACTGTGCTTTATAATATATTAAGATGAAGCATATAGTTCTTGTCTGTGCTCTTAGCTAGCAAATCTTCTTTCTTCTCCTCTCTGTCTCTCTTTCTCCCCTTCCCTGTGCACCCAGCTGTAGGGTTGATCTTCACACCTAGCTGAAGATCTTACAATACAGATTTCTCTCGCAATACAAGACTTCTCTCTCAATAGCAATCTCTCCTCATAACATATTCTCTTCTCTCTATCAACAAGCCATCCCAGGTCCTTTTGATCTCTATTTATACATTACAATAAATCACCGACAACCTTAGGTCGAGACCTAAGTGTCAAAACCCTAGCTACCAAAACCCTAGGTGTCTAAAACCCTAGGTCAACTTGACCCATATTTTCAGGGCTTCGCCAGCCTGTCTTTCCTTCCTTCTCACATGGTGCTCCAAAGCATCCATCGCTGGCTTTTTCTGCTTGCTGAGTTGTCCACGATCCTTATTCCTTGCTGAACTGTCATCCTCAATATCCTCATCCAACGCCTTGCTTTCTCTTACTTCGCTCCATCTTTTCTTCTCTTTTGCTTACTTCGACCCAGTAACAGTCACTGTGTCTTCTGTGTAGTTCTCTTTTTGCCTTTTCTTCCTTGATCTTCACTTGCTTCCACAACGAAGGGCCAACAGGCCCCCAACACTCACCCGTGAATCTTCATGAGGCACTTCAAATATGATCCTTCTAATTTTCTTTGTCTTCAGACTGCGCGAGGCAGCCTGTTCTTTCTGCTCTATTCCTCCTTTCCTTCCTTGTGCAGACTATCTTTTCTTTGTCTGGTACCCAATTTCAACTGCACCTGGTACCTAGACCCTTTTCCTCATGCTTTTACTGAGAGCTGTGAGACAATTGGTTGTCATAGTACAACTTCAACCGACTCCCGTTCACCAAACCTTCCTTCCATTCTCCATTCAAAGTCTTCAACTGCGCAACTCCTCCTTCTGTAACATAGGCAAGATCATATGGTCCAAGCCAATGTGTTCTGAACTTCCCAGGATGCTTCATGAACTTACTGTCATACACCAATACCAGATCATCTTGCTTAAATGCCTTCTTCTTGATGTGTTTGTCGTGGTAGGCCTTCTCTCTTTCCTTCTGAACCCGCTGATGAAATCCTACAATGAATTGGTCTTCTTCTAGTTCTACCAACTACACAAGCCTCTCTTGAACAACACTAGTGTCATCCATATCTGTAAAGGAAACAATTATTAGGATTGGCACCCAATATTCCATTGGGACAACAACTTCAAGACCATAAACCAACTTAAAAGGGGTTTGCATTGTTAGCTTCTTGCAAGTGGTTCTATAGGCCCATAGTACCGCAGGTACTCTTAAATCCTAGTCATCCTTGTTCACACTGCAAATCTTCGTTAACGCTGTCTCCAAGATTTTGTTGAATTCTTCAACTATCTCATTCTCTTGTGGATGGTAAGGCGTGCTCTTCTGATGATGAACTTCAAATTCCTCAGTCAAGGCTTCGATGGTATTATTGATAAAGTGTGTGCCTTGATCACTCATAAGGATCTTTGGGCATCCAAACCTGGTTATGATGTCATCAAATATGAAGCGCGCAGCTGTAGTGGCACTACAATCCTTAACTTCTCTTGGTTTCACCCATCTGGTCAAGTACTCTGTCGTAGTGATTATGTACCTTTCTCCTATGCGCTTCCCTGGTGGGTTGATAGGTCCCACGAATTCAATGGCCCATTTTTCAAATTCTTTTAGGGTCAGCTATGGTGATAATAAAATTTCATCTCTTCTGGATGGTTTCTTGACTCTTTGGCATACATCACAGGCTCTATAACAGTCCTTAGCATCTCTATGTAGGGTAGGCCACCAAAGGCCAACTCTAAGAACCTTCTGTGCTATTGCTTTCCCTGCGTAGTTTCTTCCTATGATGCCTTCACGAGATTTAGTGAGGATCAATGGTCACTCTGTCTCCATAACACACCTTCTCAGTATCTCATCCAATCCCATCTTGTATAGCTGTCCAGCTATAAGTGAAAAATCTACAACACACACTACTAGCTATTTCTTCTGGGTGATTTTATATTCACTAGGTGCCATTCCCCTTGACAGGAACTGGACTATTTCTGTAAATTGGTCACCAATATTTATAATGGCTAGAAGCTATGCATTTGACAGTATTTCCTCAAAACTAGTGGGATCTTCTCCATGTTCCAACCTCAACAAGTGGTCAGGACCTTTGTTCATTCTTCCTTGCTTAACCACGATCTCAAAATCATACTCCTAAAATAGCATGGAGTGATCGATGAACATTTTAAAATGTCCTCCCAACAAGTAGTGGTGAAACTTTTGCAGTGCATACACCATGGCTAACCCTTCTCTCTTAGTGGTGGTGTAATTAATCTCAGTTGTTGATAGCTTTCTGCTAGCAAATGATAACGGGTGGTCGATGTCTCATGTTCCTGGTTGTGCTAACAAAACTCCTAATGCAATGGAAGATGCATCGACATGCACATGATACTCCTTACTCCAATCTGGGAAAACCAGAATAGGTGTAGTAACCATTTTCTATTTCATCATGCCGAAGCTCTGCTGGCATTCTTCTGTCCAATGAAATTGACAATCTTTCTTCAAAAGATTCTCCATGGGAGATGTAATTTGTGCATAACCTTTAATGAATTTCCTGTAATATCTAATATCTCCCATCACAGTGCGCAATTGTTTAACTAAAGTAGGAGGGGGTAGATCAACTATAATGGCAATTTTGGATGGATTTACCAGAAATCCATGCTTGCATACAATATGACCTAACAACACTCCAAATGGTGAAAATAAGATGCATTTCTTCAGGTTCAGGGAAATATTACATTGCTTGCACTTATCCAACATTAGTCTTAAGCATTCAATATGATTTTTCAATAGGCTAAAGACAGCCCAATCATCAAAATAGGCTTCTAGAAATTTATGTAGAAACTCCTTGAATGCTTCGACCACCACCCTGGAAAAGATGGCAGGGGAATTATTCAATCCAAATGGCATCACTGTATACTGGTAGGATCCCCATTCTTTTGCAAATGTCATTTTATGGCGATCTTCCTTGGAAATCCTAATCTGATGGTATCCCAAAAATCCATCTGTAAAAGAATATACCTCCTGGCCTCCTACATTATCTAACAATTCATCAATGAATGGCATAGGGAAGGGGTCATGAAAACAGGCATCATTAAGCTTCCTGATATCTATGCAGATCCTGATCTCTCTTGTCTTCTTGTCTTGTACCACCACAGGGCTAATCTATTCTGATTCTTCAACAAGTTCTATAATCGCTACTTCCAGCATTCTGTCGAGCTCAATTTTCACTTTCTCCTTATATTTAGGGGTCAATCTATAGGGTCTCTGTTTGAATGGTCTTGTATCTAGTTTCAAAGGGATTCTCATCTCTCCCATAGGCCCTTTAATTCCCTTCATATCAGTGAACTTGGTTGGAAACAAGTCCTGATATCTGTGTAGCAATTCTGTGATCTTGTCAATAGTGGCAACATCCCAATAATCTCCAATATTGGAAAGCTTCAATGTTTTTTCTGTTCCAATATTGACTTTATTGATCTTGATTGTCTATCCAATAAATGGTAGTTCAACTCCTGGTCCTTCCACATGTCTCTGGCCTTCGTTTTCTGCGATTTTCACCTTTGAAGGATCATCGTCTTCGTCGGTATTGATGTTGCAACAACCTTGCATTTTCTGTAGGGGCGCAGTCCAATCGTCCTCTTCTTGTTCCAAAGGGAGTCTAGGGTCCTCCTCAAATAATTTTTGTATTACAATCTATAATACTTGATTTACTAAAGGATATTGGCTTTCGAATAAAAAGGTAGTGACAAAGTTCCGAGTCATACCTTCCCAATTTGTAATGATGAGGCATAGTTCTACTTGAAGGTACCAGTTAATAGGGGTTGTGTCCAGTGTGTTAATGAACTTGTGCACCCACTACTTTGGAGGAATTTTTCTCCATGCTTCCTCGCAACTTCGCGCATGGTCTTTTGGCAGCTTCGACTTGTGTATCTAACTTCGCAGCTTTCTACTTGCTCTAAGAACCGCGTTGTCATTAAAGTATGACATTGTACCCAGTCTGTAATGTTGTTCTTGTGTGTCCCCCACCATCTCACTGGATTTGATTTCATGGCCTCATCCATTGACAACAATCATTTTTGTGTTGGTACACTTTATTCAAAGTCTGAAAGGAAGGTTTCTAAAGGATTCAGACCATCAAAGGTGGGAAAGTTACCTACTATTGTACCGATCCATCGAACTTCTCTGGTTAATCTAGTGCATCTCCTCATAGATACTTCATACATTTTGTTCTGCCAGTTCTCAAGTGCTTCTTCTGAATCTGATGAACATGCGCTGTCACTTCGCCATCTCAAATTTCCATCAACCATAGGATTAATGTAATCCCGCTGTTTGGCTGTTAATTTGTATATGTTTTCTAGTTCATATGCATGGTGTTCTTATCTAATGGGATCTTACCTTCGTTGGGATCTAAAGATGAAATGAACCTAAGGCAATATCCTTCAAACGTCATTTGTCTTTTCTTTAAATCAACCACAGTGGAATTATTGAAATCCCAATCAATTCCTAACAACGCAGGGTAAGGACAACTATCATCAACTATGTCAATCACCTCAAAATCTGCAAACGTCCTTACTCTGTCAATGTCCACAGGGAAATGTTCCAATATTCCAAAGGGGCTTACAACTTGCTGGTTATCCATCCTAAGCCTGATAGGGGAATAGATCAACTTAGGTTTTCCCATTAGTGCCCAGGTTTTCTTCATCATGACATTGACCTTCGACCCTAAGTCGAGGACCACATAGTCTATATCATATTCTCCAATCTGAGCATTCAAGTGTAGTTCCTTATTTTTCCTTCTCTTCTTGGACATTTTATGTACTGCTTTATTCATTAAAGGATCTACCCTTCCTATCTCATACTGTCTAACCAAATTCTATAGTTCTTGTATAGCTTTCTCATCTTTAATTAGCTCTATAAACGTATTCAAGAAACTGACAAGTTTACTTGCCTCTTTTCCATCTCAGGGCGAAGAAGAATGATCAAATTCCATAGGCATTCCACATTCTCTTACTTATGGTCTTGTCTTTGATAAAGAACCTTTGTCTCCCCTGAATTCTCTTCTTTCCTCCTCGAACATTTGTTTTTCTTTCTTTGCATCAAAAGTTTGTGTCTTCTCTGCAACTTTCCTGACTCATGATTCTTTTGTAGTTTTTCCTTGGGTCATTCCGTCTTCTCCTATAAAAGCGCCTCCTCGATTGATAACAATGACTCTAGGGTCTTCTCCACGAGGTTTTTCTTTGATTAATTGTATCTGTGGGTTCTGCTGAGGTCCCTGTCTCTCATGAAGTTTAGCCAACAATGCTGGACATTCCTCGATAACATGCTCAAAGGAATTGCAATAGCTGCAAGTGGTACAAGGGTTGTGAAAGTCCCTTTTCAATTTTCATGGATGTGCATAGTTATAAAATATTATCTATCCTCGACCTTGACCCATAACTCCTCCTCATCCTATTCCTTGAAATCCACCACGAGGGTTGAAGTTTCCTCTCCCAGGGGAATTATACTGCATAGTGTTTCCTTCTTGCTGTACTTCACCTTGAATATTTTATATGTCTCTGGACCTTTCATGCATGAGCTCATAGGCCCTACAATCCCTATGATCATTCCACAGTAACTTGCAGAACGTGCAATACAAATTTGTGGGTGTTTGAACATATTATTTCATGTAATAGCACTCACCAGGGTGATGCGTATTTCTACATACCTTGAACCAGGGTAGGGTGACTTGCTTCAAAGGGATCGGGGCTCCAGAGGCTAAGTATTCATGGAACAGGGGACAATTCTCCTTTTCATGGCCTTCTAATTTTCATATGACACACCATATGTCTCTGCTTTTATATTTTCCCTTGTCTTTCTTCATATCTTCGACCTGCAGAGACAAACTAGTTACCTGACTCAAGATTTGGCTCATACATGAGTTGGATTCTCCCATAGGGGCTGATGATAACTTCATGGTGATTTCCAGTGCCTCAGCCTACGAAGAAATCTTCTATTGCATCAAAGGAACTCTGATGTGTGGTAAGAGAGTAGCAATGAACCATTCTTTGTTCTGCTCATCTGGAATATGAAAAGTCAACCGACCTGTTAAGGTCTTGAACCTCTGATCGAATTCCCAAATAGGTTCAACTACTTTCTTCTTGATATCTTTCAGCTCCATAATACATTGTGACTCCGACTTGGGTTTTTTGAACTTTGCAATCAATGCATTCTTAATCTCATTCAGTGGCTTAGGCTGTGCAAGTCCTTGGACAATATTCATGTACCAGCTTAGTGCACGATCTCTTAGGGTAGTACTGAACTGAGATCTTTTAATAGCTTCATCGGTGACATTATTAATATTCCATACGAATTCACATAGGAATGAATGTTGATCAAGATCTTCAGATCCATCTCCCCTAAAAATAGGGAGCCTCATCTCATCTGTCATAGAGCTTCCTAGGTTTCCTGTTTGAGTATATGCTGAACTGCTAGTAATAATACTTTGAGGACTCTGATGACTCTGACTGTTCTGATTACTTAGTGCTGCTGAAACAAGAGGATGAGTAATAGTACTTAGTTCAATAGTCTGCACGGTTCCTGAAGTTTCCGGTTCTTCCTGACGAGGTTCTTCAGCCTTTTCTTCTCTCGGTCCAATGAATCCTGTCTATTCTTTGCTTAGTAGCTCTTCCTCTTCTCCACTATAGAATCCTTCTTCCTACAGAAGAGGTTCTTGATCTCCCTCAAACAAGTTCGCCAAAGGAACTTCTCTGAATATCCTTCCACTACGCGTATGTCCGATCTCTGTGTCACTGCCGCTATCCGAGTTCTTGAACATTAGCATTTTCGGATCCGACTAACTACTGTATCTTCAAGATGTTCTTCTCATGCAATAACATCTTGTTTCTCAACTTTATAAAGTGTAAACATTTTCCTCGGGGTCCCTTAAATAAATACCTCTCGTCTTGGATATATGACTCTACTCTGTCAACAACAAACTTAGTGATATACCCTCCAATGGTGCTATCAAACCAGTGATCTACAACTTGTGACATGACGTTATCAACTCTCTTGACCTTCTTGATCAGATCCAACATCCAAACCATAGGAGGTTTATATCTGATCTCAAATTGGGTATTCGCTAACCTAGCTAACCACTCGTATAGTTCCTTATGAATTCGTCCAAAGAAAATTTCGTGTATATCAATAAAGATATACCTTCCTAACCAGTCTTCTATGCTAAGATTAGGGTTCTTGTTCAGGGCTTCAACGAAGTCCTTTTCTTGATCTTCTATCCACTTCTAAATCTCTGTCTTTGATGGAAACCACCTTGAAATTCCATCAAGAAGATTCATGTCCCGGAAACGGAGCCATTTGTTCGCACAGGGGCAGACCCAGGGTTCAGCTCCAAGAGCACACCAACAAGCCCTAACTACTGGCCCTTTCAGCAGCACCTGCGAGGCAGATGCAGTCTCACCTGAAGCAGTTATGAGGGGGTTGCAGGACATAGACATCTACAACTAAAGGGAATATCAAGTGAATCGAATACAAGAACAACACAACATTTATATATCACTTACTAGATCAGATCTACTCTACACTATTATTTATCAAATCTAGCACAATAATGCAAATGGCAGTATATCAAATGAAAAAGAACATAGCATCAGTCACACACACAACACAAGATATACGTGGTTCACCCTCTCTCTAGGGCTACGTCCACATAAATATGCTTTATAATATATTAAGATGAAGCATACATTTCTTGTCTTCATTCTTAGTTAGCAGATCTTCTTTCTTCTCCTCTCTGTCTCTCTTTCTCCCCTTCCCTGTGTTAATGTTTATGCCATTATTATAGTTATTTGCATTTCAATAGATAAGAGCATCATAAGAACAAGATCACTGAGAAATACACATTCACAAGAGACACAACATTTATCCTAGGAAACCCTCTGGGGAAGAAAACCCAGCAGAAACTTCCTTATCATAAATAGCTTATACAATGTTCAAGAGATAACTCAAACCGATACAGATACTCCTCCCCAAGAGATATGCCACTCTTCTTCTCCTCTCTCTAACTGGTAATTGCAGCTTGTCTCATAAGAGAATGAGCAAGTGAGTAGTGTGTTAGAAGTCAGGCGCTAGCCTCTTATTTATACAAGATTGGCACGTGTGAGAGGGCTTAACTGGCAGGGCTGAGCTCTCACTCTGGGTGGGTAAACCCACCTTTAATTAATTCTGGGTCTTCAATAATAACTACTGGGGCCGACTTCTTATTCTTCCCTTTATAATTGTCCGATGACCAATCCGTAAAAGGGGATTTGGTCCTTATACAATTACCGACATGATTAATCCTCAATGGGGATTAATCCTAATAATAAAATAACAATAATAATAAGAATGCTTTTCGCAGTTACATTATTTCAACACTCACCCTTAACAAGAAGGGTATTCTTCATCAGCATCAGGCAAGAGAGGTCTGCATCATCAGTGGCATCAGGAGGACAATATCGTCAATATCATCTTGAAACATTGGCTAGCACATTTACGAGTCATCATAAGTTTTCTTCATCGACAACATCATCATTGTCGAAAGAATGTCATCATCATCTGCATCAATATGTATCAATAAAATGATACCTCATCACAACACTAGGCTGGCACATCATAGTACTACACTGGCTCAATGTCACAGCTGATAGGCTGGTAGCTCAGTGTCAGTCACATTGTTCTTTATGTCTAACAACTAGGTCAGAAGCAAGGAATATCATCATCTCTCCTTACGTCTAACAACTAGGTTAGAAGCAAGGAATCACAACATCATTCTTTACATCTAACAACTAGGTCAGAAGCATGACTCATCTTGATTTACATCTAAC
>ML777862.1:460523-513770 GCA_009831015.1 Picea engelmannii
TCAAGAGATAACTCAAACCAATACAGATAGTCCTCCCTAAGAGATGTGCCACTCTTCTTCTCCTCTCTCTAACTGGTAATTGCAGCTTGCCTCATAAGAGAATGAGCAAGTGAGTTGTGTGTTAGAAGTGAGGCGCTAGCCTCTTATTTATACAAGACATGCACGTGTGAGAGGGCTTAACTGGCAGGGCTGACCTCTCACTCTGGGTGGGTAAACCCACCTTTAATTAATTCCGGGTCTTCAATAATAACTGCTGGGGCCGACTTCTTATTCTTCCCTTTATAATTGTCCAATGACCAATCCGCAAAAGGGGATTTGGTCCTTATACAATTAGCGACATGATTAATCCTCAATGGGGATTAATCCTAATAATAAAATAACAATAATAATAAGAATTCTCTTCGCAGTTACATTATTTCAACACTCTGCACACCCAGCTGCATGGTTGATCTTTGCACCCAGCTCAAGATCTTACAATACAGATTGCTCTCGCAATACAAGACTTCTCTCTCAATAGCAATCTCTCCTCATAACATATTCTCTTCTCTCTATCAACAACCCATCCCAGGTCCTTTTGATCTCTATTTATACATTACAATAACTCACTGACAACCTTAGGTCAAGACCTAAGTGTCAAAACCCTAGTTACCAAAACCCTAGGTGTCTAAAACCCTAGATCAACTTGACCCGTATTTTTGGGGCTTCACCAGCCTTGATCTTCGCTTGCTTCCACAACCAACGACCAACAATACACATCTAGTATATATTGCATACATGATACTTTATCACACTTCCCTTACATAGAGTTTCTATTGGATATTTTTTTATTCATTAAAGATAAGTGTTATCACTGAAATTTCATCCGCAACATTGCCTTCAAATGGTTACAGAAATACAACACTTCCAAACACCTATTAGTTCACCTGCAGCACCAAAAATGCATTTCCAAGAGGCAAAAACTATAAAACTGGACAAAAATTGACATGCTATGAATTACTAAAGGAAGCACGCGCACAATGTGTGCACTAAAGAAGGTTGTAGAGTGCACATGCAACATAGGCACGATTGTGTATGAGAAAAACCACACACTCCTATGAACGACACATTTATGGTTCTTGTCGGCCCCTCAACCACTTATGGACCAACTCCCAACTTGATTTGACCCTCAAATCTTAGTTGAGTCCGAATGGGGGGCTGGTCAAAGGACAAAGTGTGCCCTAAAGGGACCCTGATTCACACAAAGAACCAGTTGGATATTGCCTCAAAGACATGCTATAAATGGAGGCCATGGGTGCACTAAGAATTTAAGAATCTCATAGTATTTTTATGCTGCCTCAATCGTCCCTCAAGAAACCTCTTTTCTTCTTGGAGCATTCTAGCAACATTTCAATAAGCTATTCCACTCATATCTTAAGGGAATAAGATTGTATTTCTTCACCATTTACTTTCTTGTTTATCATTGTAAGAAGAGATCTCAAATAGTGAAATCAAGAGCCCTCCCAAGGAGGAAGAGGGGATCCATAAGTCCTCCTTTCTCTATGGTGTTTTCCAACTAATATAGTTATCCATTGGTGGCATGATCTTGGTCATTTGGTTGATTGATTTTGGTTCAAAGTTTCTTATGCATTGTAGTTTTATTTCCTTAGTTGTTTTTATTTTATTTCCTTATTTATTTCATGTACTTGGATTATCTAAATCATGGACTAACCTCTGTCTTGTCTACCGGGCCCAACTAGACTTGTAAGTGCCCTTGTTTTTCTCACCCAAGTGATGAAACATACACAACAGATTGGCGACCATACTAGGGATAAGGTATCAATTTCCTCCCTATTTGGGATTTTAGAGAACTTATTTTTGACCCATTTGACTTTTAGGGATCATAACCAACCTATCCTTTCCTGTTAAGAGCTAAGTTTGGAGCTGGAGGAGGAGAATTCCACTTAACCCCCCCCCCCCTTGACGCATATCAGAACGTGTGCAGGTATTTCAGCCCATAGGTACACATTCAAAGCATTGTGCGCCAATAGCACTTCTGTTCATTGCACATTCTTTGCACAATGCACCAAAAGGTATTTTGTTCTCTGCGCAGTCTGCGCCCACTACACCTCTGTCTGAACTGTAACCCGTGCATCTGTCCAAAATTTCAACATTGTAATATTTTTTATGTTGATTTGAAGGCCGCTAGCCTTCAAACTCTTGCTTTTATGCAATTTGTAAAGGCACTACAATTAGATTCCTTTCCAACATGAAAGTTTACTCAAAACATAGACACTTAGGGGTTAAAAAAAAAGAACCATATTTCTCCTCTTTTGCTTTGGTTGCCACATGGATGGATTGTTTTGATTGTAAAATTTAAGGTGAGATTCTTTACTATCACATATAAAAGCACTTGCATTGGGACCAGAAATCAAACTTTAATCATTGAGTATGCTCTTCTCTCGCACCATAGAGCGATCTTGAGAATAAAAAAGGTGATTAAGGGGATATTTCACCTCCCTTACCAAAATCTTTAGGAGATGACAAAGCCTTCCTAGGGTTCCTCTTAGTTTCTTTTGAAAATCATCTTAAATTTGTAAGGGCCCATACATGCCCACATGTTGCAAAATTAGGATAGTTTTTGAAATTACTTTCTTAGTTTACATAACTAGGAGAGTTTAAAGATCAAAGTAACAGGCCCATACATGCCCACATACTTGCAATCTAGGATAGTTTTTTCAAAGCTTTCCTAGATTAAACCGCATTAGGGAGTTTAAAGGATTGGTAAGGACCCATATTGTCCACATGCTAGATCTTTAGAGATTTCAAAATTACGCAAGGTTGTACCAATGACATCTAGCAAGATAGGTAATCAATATTTGTAACAACCACAAGAAGTCCATATGTTGCAAATTGACACCTAACTTATTAAAATTTGGCACATTTGTTCACTTTCTCACACACAAAGTCAGTCCTCACTCACATAATTTCATCTCAAATTTTTGAGGTTGAAGTAGGTTTCCTCCAAAGGGATTCTGAAACGTCCCACTATTTCTTCAAGAAATTATCCACACCCACTTAATTGAAACGAGATTGGTTCACACCCCTAATCTCTCAACCCACCACATCTATTTTTTTTTTTAAAAATCACTAAGTCTTCCTCCATAGGAGGTGCCAAAAGAAATTTTTAGTCTAGGTAGGATCTCGGGGGTAGGCATCCAAATAACCCCCCATTATCTGGTTCTCACATCTTCAAACATTATAAGTTGACAAATAGGTAACTTTAAAATCCTTGAAGTCTAGTGTTCCTAACACCATAAGGCAGTGAGATACCCGTGAAGGGTTGAAGGGCGAGGTGCGGTTGTTCTTTGCATCCCACCTTGAGTCACCCAAATCTTGGAAGGGATCTAGCCCATGACTCATTTATGAGGTCAAAAATCTAAATGCCGCACTTTGACCGAGGTACCTAGTGGCCAATTTTAGGACATATACCTAGGTGGAAATTGTGGGCTGCAATTGCACCTTGATCTGATTTTGTGTGGCTATTTGGAAATATCGCCAGCTCTTTCAGTATATGCACCCTCTACCCCTCATTATAACTGATTATTTCATCCTTCACTAGTTCTTCTTCCGGTGGCTTCAGACCCCACTGTTGAGTGCTATTGGAAGGTCCAGTGCTATTTGAGAGGAAGGACATTACGTCGTTTTAAGACTCGAGCATTTGTTTTCTTTGTTCTCCCACATGAAAAAAATCCACCTACCCACATGTATGCTTATTTATAGTTGATTTATGTATGATTCTCATTTGATTACATGCGATTGTGAGATATATTGTGAAGGTCCAAACTTATACAAGTCTCTTTTTCATTTATTGCTCTCACCACCATTTGCACACATTCACTTTTCTAGTCGGACATCATAGGGGACCCACAGAATCCTCGTCATTCCAGACATTTGAAAAATCTCCCTCCTATCCTAGGAGGAGTTCCTAGTCTTGGCAACTCACCAACTCAACCATCTCACACCTCGGTGAGTGCCACTATTTTTGGATAAACTGTTGTTGGTTCCACTTTACTTGGTTCTAATTCCAAAGGCCATCCGTCCACTAGCTCTCCTTCATAAGGAGGCCCGGGGGGGGGGGAATTCTTCTCACGAGAGAAGTACAAACCCACCTCAAGGGACAGGTCCACTACCTGCTCACACCATGGCTTGAACTAATCCTCCACTTCCACCCCCCATGCCATATATGGCATCCCTAAACATTCTCGATTTGAGTAAACTCATGAATGATCCCATATTTCATGACCCCACATGGCCCAATATGCCTACCAAACTACCTTCAGACATTCCCAAATTTGAAGGAAATTCGGGGGAAGATCCCGCCAACCATGTCATGACCTTCCACTTATGGTGCTCTTCAAACAACATCATGGATGAATCCATCGTCTTAAGGTTATTTCAACGCACACTCACTGGTCCATCAACCAAATGGTATGTGGATGAAAAATCAGGGTCCCATGTGACTTTTGAATCCTTGGCCAAAGCATTCTTTGCCTCATTTCAACTACCAGTTCATCATGACACTGTTCTAGAACTGCTCTCCGAGTGAAAAAAAACCTCATCTACACATATCACCGACCACATTCATGAAGGGTGTCAGCGACATATTTTATGCAAAGCAGAAACCACCAAAGAACAATGTCTCGATTGGTTTCTAAAATCACTCATCTCTATCCTTGCCAAAGATGTGGCATCCACCTTCCCCCAAACCGAAGAGGAAGCCATCAACAAGGCTCAACAATACAAACTCATTTATGCTCAATCGGATTACTTATACATGGTAATACCTGATGCATCGAGACGCATACCACTTGGCCAGGATAAACCTAGGATGTCTCATGTGGTGGATGGATTGATTGGTACCACCACACACCATAATCCATACATCCAACCACCACCTATGTCCGATATACCTCAATATCCACCAATAAATGGAGGGTCATCTTACTACCCTCCTCTCGTTTACCAACAACCATATCCTGTTGCTCTCCCTCCACCCATGAGTGGACCCATGCCAGAACCCATCATCCACCCAACTTCTCAACCAAGTTCAGATGCCCCATCTACCTTAGCTTATAACCTGGGAACTAGTGAAAGAGCCACACCTTCTTATGCACCCTACGTGTTTTTACCACAAAACAATCCATATTTTCCATTTCCTGGTCCTTCACAGCGAGTTACTCCTCCACAAGGACAACCACACGACGAAGTTAAATTTGTTCAACCCTATCCCATTCAACAATTTCATACTTTTGAACAGTTGAATATGAAAAATCCGACCCATCAGCTGAATAATGCCAAAAAAGAAAGGGAAAAACTGAAACAATAATAACGTAGGATAGGAGGAAATAACCCCCAACAAAACCAACTTGCTGGGGGAAACCAGAATCGGGGTAACCAGAACCCCCAAGGGGACAATAAGAACAAATTCCAAGGGAGGAAAAACAGTAACAACCTTCGCACAAAATTCCCTTGTGATCTTTGCTGTGATAATGGTCATTATACTCACCATTGCTCCCAAATTTCCGACTTCAAATGGATGAAAGATTCCATGAACACACCACACCCACCAACGTCGCCTGCCCCTCAACATGCCCCACAATAGTATTTGCAACAACCACCCCCAGTTGTGTTGCAAAAACCTATTCCACACCAAGGTTTGATGAATACCTAACATGAGGTACACCCTGCCCCACCACAAATGGAACAGTATCAAAACCCTGAAAACCCAATGGATCACAATATCCTCCTCACTAGAGAAGAATAAATTCTTCTGCAAATGTGCGGTCATCAATACAACATGCCCCCTAAATCTACTCCCACCACTTCAGAAGTATCTCCAGCTACAACCCTTGATGATTCTCCACCCTAACACTGAACCCACCATTTGTATCTCTCACATCCCGTTATGATGGAATGTCAACAACCCTAAAGTTATGGAGGCACATAATTACAGTCTGGTCGATGACTTGGCATAGTCCCCTGTAGCCATGCCAGTATTGGAGGTCCTCCAAACCTTCCCAACTCACCAAAAATCCTTACTTTCTGCCTTGGGGGAAGTCGACCCAGCTGATACTAGACTCATCACATTTGATCTAAATTGTGGGGAGCCTTGTCTCCCCTCTTTGGTATCTTTCTAGATACCAGTCAAGATTCAGAACATCACAGTTCATCTATGTATCATTGATGAAGGTGAATCCACCTGAATCATGTCCGAAATTGTATGGAAAAAACTTGGTTCCCCTGAGCTAATACCATCCACCATCACTTTAAGAACTTATGATGGTCGACCATCCTCCCCTGAAGGGCTCTTTCAAAATGTCCCCGTTGAACTCGGGGGAAAAACCATCCTTATAGACATTGAGGTTATTGACGCCCCGCTCGATTACAAAATATTGTTTGGATGTAGCTACATGTACACTATGAAGGAAATGGTCTCTTCTATGTTTCGAACGATGATGTTCCCCCACAACGGGAAAATCATCACCATCGACCAAGTTTCACATTATGAGCCTAACCACTCCTCCAACATCGATAACATGTTGCCTCTTGTCTGCACTAGTTCTGACGCATATCCACTCATGGATATGCCCCCCATAATTTTCAAGGACCCATCCTTGCTGGGGGCATACCATGGAGCACCACCACTCATACACCTCTAAGCACAAGTGTGTTTCATATCTTCTAATGGAACTGAAATCGAAGATACCATTCCTCCCATTGAGGCTTCTCCACCCCTCAACATCCCACCAATTGAAGAAAATCTACCTCAGGAATTACCTGAGAACCCTATGACACCACTTATCCCTAATTTCACCCTTCCCCAGGGGAAAATACCGATTTGTGAGAAAATTCCCCAAGCCCTCACTCAGATTCCCTTCTTCTACCCCCCACTGGGATTACAAGCTTTTTAGGTAGTCACAACTCTTACCCTTCCCAACATGGTGCTCACTATTCCAGTATGGTATCTACACCCACCCATGATGGTTCCTCAACCATCCCTCCCTCGCCAATCAGAGGGAATCCTGATGCATATTCTAGTACTAAATATGGCCACACCACCCTCACCCCCAATCACTAGCACCACCGCTACAGTTGGGGGCAGATGGAAGAATAAATATCCCACCGCTCCACTTCGTCCCCGAGTTCAACCTCCTTGCACACTATGCGAAAGAGAGGGACACCCCACTAATCGATGTCCTCTCTTCCTGAGTTACATAATTTGATCCAACTCCCTTGAGCGACCACATCGCTCGTCGCTTCACCATACACACTTAGTACTACCACAACATCCCCTACTATAGGTAGTAAAGGGATGCAAACCAAATTCGTGTGTGCCACCTGTTCCAAGTATAGCCACAATACCCATACTTTCCTAGCTCCACCTCAGTTTTGACAGACGCTGACAGAAGTACGCCAAAACTTTTAGCAAGAGCCCTCTCCACCAACACCTTCAGGTAACCATGTCATTGAAATCCATTATGTGTTGACCTTAGTCACCAAAAAAATGAGATTCCCTTGCTCTCTTTGTGACTCACTTGCCCATTTCACATACCAGTGTCCTTTGATCAGTGAATATAGGTGTTGTCAAATAACCCTTATTCAAAATCCTTAAACCACCTCATCTCCTATGATGCAAGTGATTCCCCCTACCCCCTCTCTAGATACTATTCACATCACCTCCCCTGAACCTGAGTCACTTCCCATCCCCCCATGGGTCATGGATAGATTGTATGAAGATTCTCCTCAAAACTCTCTCGTCAATTCACTATAACAACGGGTACAAATGAGGTGTCATTGTGGGCCCCACAACCATATATAGTCCCTTTTTCCAAACTTCCATGCTCAGTTACAGGAGCTCATAGTCATTGTTTTCTGATCCATCTTCAACCAAGGGATTGGGGTCCCACCAT
Source organism: Picea engelmannii (assembly GCA_009831015.1). Classification (NCBI taxonomy): domain Eukaryota; kingdom Viridiplantae; phylum Streptophyta; class Pinopsida; order Pinales; family Pinaceae; genus Picea; species Picea engelmannii. The sequence goes on from ML777862.1 coordinate 468,473, forward strand.
CTACACAGTCAAATTCCCCAGGTCACCATCTACACTTGGCCCCGGGGGAGCATTTTTCTCACATCATCTCCAGGTATGCATGCTCATGTTCAAAATTATCACATAATTGTTATATGTTCTTTATCTTCAGATGTTGTTCATGTCGGGTATTCAGTTTTAATGTGTGCAAGTACTTGGTCATCACATTCCAATTCAGCCCCTTCAGGTATATGATCGACACTAGAATGTAATCATTCCCTCTAAATATCAATTGCATCTCCCATTCAGACCCTCCAACATTTGTCTTTAGGGTCGCTACATCGAGCTCTGTAGTACTGTCACCTCCGCTGCAGTTTGGTACTGTCACTCAATAGAACTCTCCCCCACATGAGTTGTCCCATTCATAGTTCCCCTTGGCGCTTTGACACTAGTCCTCCTTTCACCCCCTAGGGATGGGAGTCTCGATAGTCTTACGCATTTCCAAGAATCAACCACATACTCCTTCTCATCATTTTTCTAGATTTCCCAATGGAGTCTTATGTTATCTCATCATGGTTCTATTTTGACTGCACCTCCGTAGTATCATTAACCCTCCATTTCATCCACAATCAGTTTTCCCATCTGCAAATTGCCTTCCATTCATTTACCTCATACACAAACCCACCAATGGCCCCCCCACCCTCCATCAGTTCTCCACGCAACTTGTGCCCTCACAGGCCAAGCCATCTTGCACTGAGGCACCCGTTTCTGTATCTGTACACTCATCCCCAATTATTCTTTATTTATTTGGTAATTGTAAAAAGCCTTTGTTTCCAGCATTTACGTAGCTTTTTGTTGTCACTCTTGGCGACCTTCTTTTTCTGGCAAAGCAACCCATGTCGCCATTGGTTGGGGAATTCACTATCCTCTACTCATGTTGACATGATCCATAAACCCTGAGTATCCCATAGTCCATGTACCCCTGATATCTGATTTTTTCCACTTTGTCACGCCTCTGGCACAATTTCACCCCATGTTTAGTTGTCCCCCTGACACTAGATACAATTTCATGGTTGCTTCCAATCATCCTTCAAGCCTACCCCCAACCAAGGGTAGTCTTGAGTCTCACTGCATATTGACTTCGTTCATGTTCCCTATCAATTCCTGATCTTTTCTATTGTATTTCATGAAGCCCTTTGCTTCTTGGAGTCACGTGTCTCTTTCTATCGACATCATCACAGTTTCTAGAAGGGAGATAATATCTTGAATCTCATTACCTTTACAATGAGGAGTCTCGGACGACACAGAAAGAACCATCATTGCTCTCTACTGTTGTTGACCCCCATAACACTCGACTTCACCAAAATCTCATGTTACGATGGGTCTTACTATACGACTATTGTAGTTGTTTTATACCAGTCGAAGACCTCTGAATTTTTTAGGCCATCAATGCCTACACATCATCGACACATCTTATAGGTTTCCTAGCCTCTTTTCAAAGTATGTTCAACACCTGAATTATCATTAGCCATTATCAAACCACCCCGGAGGGCACTGTAGTTATCTACATCAACATACAACTTCAATTACTATCTTACATTTTTGAGTTACATGACACGAGAATGGGGCATGCCCACCTTGTTTGTATACATATTTTATTTTCTTTCCCTAGAGACAGATTCAGGTCTCACGGTTTCCCCTCTCCCTCTGAAATGTGCTCTCTTGCAGTTCTTATCAACACTCTTCATTACAATGGTACTCTCAGTAGAAGAAACAATGATGTATTTCGGCTATACATATGCTCCTAACCTCACACATCAGGGGGCTTTTGTTATCACTGAAATTTTGTCTGCAACATTGCGTGCAAATGGTTATAGAAATACAACATTTCCAAACACCTATTAGTTCACTTGCAACACCAAAAATTCATTTCCAAGAGGCAAAAACTATACAACTAGACAAAAATTGACATGCAATGAATCACTAAAGGAAGCGCATGCATAATGCCCAGGCCAAAGAAGCCCGTAGAGAACACATGTGCCATAGGTGTGACTGTGTACGATAAAAGACACACACTCCTATGAATGACACATTTATGGTTCTTGCCATCCCCTCAACCACTTATGGACCAACTCCCAACTTTATTTGACCCTCAAATCCTAGATAAATCCGAATGGGGGGTTGGTCAAAGACCAAAGGGTGCCCTAAGGGCCCCTTATTTACACTAAGAACCAGTTGGATATTTCCTCAAAGACATGCTATAAATGGAGGCCATGGGTGCACTAAGAATTTAAGAATCTCATAGTATTGTTATGCTGCCTCCATCCTCCCTCAAGAAACCTCTTTTCTTCTTGGAGCATTCTAGCAACATTTTAATAAGCTATTACACTCACCTCTTGAGGGAATAGGCTTGTATTTCTTCACCATTTGCTTTCTTGTTTATCATTGTAAGAAGAGATCTCAAATAGGGAACTCAAGAGCCCTTCCAAGGAGGAAGAGGGTATCCATAAGTCCTCCTTTCTCTACGGTTTTTGTGAACTAATATAGTTATCCATTGGTGGCATGATCTTGGTCATTTGGTTGATTGTTTTTGGTTCAAAGTTTCGTATGCATTGTAGTTTTATTTCCTTAGTTGTTTTTAGTTTATTTTCTTGTTTATTTCATGTTCTTGGATTATCTAACTCATGCACTAACCTTTGTATTTTATAGCAGGCCCAACTATACTTGTAAGTGCCCTTGTTTTTCTCACCCAAGTGACGAAATAGACACAACAAATTGGCGACCATACTGGGGATAAGGTATCAATTTCCTCCCTATTTGGGATTTTAGCACTTCTTTTTAACCCATTTTCCTTGCATGGATTATAATCAACCTAGCCTTACCTGTTAAGAGCTACATTTGGAGTTGGAGGAGGAGAATTACACTTAAAATCCTCCCCCTCGACGCGTATCAGAACGTGCACGGGTATTTCATCCCACATACACGCATTCAAAGCATTGTGCACAAAAATCACTTCTGTTTGCTGTGCATTCTACGCACAGTGCACCAAAAGGTATTTTGTTCTCTGTGCATTGTGTGCCCACTGTGCCTCTTTCTGATTTGTAACCCACGCATCTGTCCAAAATTTCAACATTGAAAGCGTTTTTGTGATGATTTGAAGGTCCCTAGCCTTCAAACTCTTTCTTTTATGCAATTTGTAAATGCACTACACTTAGATTCCTTTCCAACATGAAAGGTTAGTCAAAATATAGGCACTTAGGGGTTAAAAAAGCAAGAACCATATTTCTCCTCTTTTGCTTTGGTTGCCACATGGATGGATTGTTTTGATTGTAAAAGTTAAGTTGAGATTCTTTACTATCACATATAAAAACACTTGCATTAGGACCAAGAATCAAACTTTAATCATTGAGTATGCTCTTCTCTCGCACCATAGAGTGATATTGAGAATCATAAAGGTGATTAAGGGGACATATCATCTCCCTTAACAAATTCTTTAGGAGAGGAAACCCACCCCTATGGTTCCTCTTAGTTTCTTTTGAAAATCATCTTAAATTTTTAAGGGCCCATACATGCCCACATGTTGCAAAATTAGGATAGTTTTTGAAATTACTTTCTCAGTTTACATCACTAGGAGAGTTTAAATATCAAAGTAACGGGCCCATACATGCCCACATACTTTCAATCTAGGATAGTTTTTTCAAAGATTTCTTAGATTAAACCACATTAGGGAGTTTAAAGGATTGGTAAGGACCCATATGTCCACATGCTAGATCTTTAGGGATTTTAAAATTCCACAAGGTTGTACCAATGACATCTAGCAAGATAGGTAATCAATATTTGTAAGGACCAGAGGAAGTCCACATGTTTCAAATTGACACCTAACTTATTAAAATTTGGCACATTTGTTCACATGATCACGCACAAAGTCACTCCTCACTCACATAATTTCATCTCGAATTGTGGAGGTTGAAGTAGGTTTCCTCCAAAGGGATTCCGAAACATCCCACTATTTCTTGAAGAAATTATCCACACCCACTAAATTCAAACGAGATTGGTTCACACCCCAAATCTCTCAACCCAAAACATCTAATTTCTTTTTAAAAACTCACTAAGTTTTCCTCCACAGGAGGTGCCAAAAGAAATTTTTAGTCTAGGTAGTATCTCGGGGGTAGGCATCCAAATAACCCATCGTTATTTGGTTCTCAAATCTTCAAACATTAGAAGTTGACAAATAGGGAACATTAAAATCCTTGAAGTCAAATGTTCCTAACACCATAAGGTAGGGAGATACCCGTGAAGGGTCAAAGGGCGAGGTTCGTTGTTCTATACGTCCCCCCTTGAGTCACCCAACTCTTCTAAGGGATCTAACCTCTGACCCATTTCTGAGGCCGAAAATATAAATTCCACACTTTGTCTAAGGTACCTAGTGGCGAATTTAGGACATCTACCCAAGTGGAAATTGTGGGCTACAATTGCACCTTGATTAGATTTTGTGTGGTTATTCGGAAATATTGCCAGCTCTTTCGGGATATGCACCCTCTACCCCTCATTATAAATAATTGTTTCATCCTTCACTAATTCCTCTTTTGGTGGATTCAGACCCCACTGTTGAGTGCTATTGGAAGGTCCAATGCTATTTGAGAGGAATGACTTTACGTATTTTTAGGACACGAGCATTTGTTTTTTTTGTTCTCCCACGTGGACAAAATCCACCTACCCACTTGTATGATTATTTACAGTTGATTTATGTATGATGTTCATTTGATTACATGCGATTGTGAGATATATTCTGAAGGTCCAAAATTATACAAGTCTCTTGTTCATTTATTTCTCTCATCACCATTTTCGCACATTCAATCTTCTAGTCGGACATCATAGGGGACCCACAGAATCCTCGCTGTTCCAGACATTTGCAAAATTTCCCTCCTATCCTAGGAGGAGTTCCTAGTCTTGCCAACTCACTGACTCAACCATATCACACCCCTATGAGTGCCACTATTTTGGGATTCGATTTTATTGGTTCCACTTTACTTGGTTCCAATTCCCAAGGCCATCCATCCACTATCTCTCCCTCACAAGGAGGTGGGGGGAAAACTTCTTCTCAAGGGAGAATTACAAACCCACCTCAAGGGACTGGTCCACTACTTGCTCACACCATGGCTGGAACTAATCATCCACTATCACCCCCCATGCCATATCTAGCATCCCTCAACATTCCTGATTTGAATAAACTCACAAATGATCCCATATTACATGACCCCACATGGCCCAATATGCCTACCAAACTACCTTCAGACATTCCCAAATTCAAAGGACAATCGGGGGAAGATCCTGCCAACCATGTCATGACCTTCCACTTATGGTTCTCTTCAAACAAAATCATGGATGACTCCATCCGCTTAAGGTTATTTCAACACACAATCACTGGTCCATCAGCCAAATGGTATGTGGATGAAAAATCAGGGTCCCATGTGACTTTTGAATCCTTGGCCAAAGAATTCTTGTCCTTCTTTCAACTACCAGTTCATCATGACATTGTTCTAGAACTATTGTCTGAGTGAAAACAAACCTCAACTACACATATCGCCGACCACTTTCATGAATGGCGTCGATGAAATAGTTTATGTGAAGCAGAAACCACCAAAGAACAATGTCTCGATTGGTTTCTCAAATCAATCGTCTCTATCCTTGCCAAAGATGTGGCATCCACCTTACCCCAAACCAAAGAGGAAGCCACCAGCAAGGCTCAATAATACGACCTCATTTATGCTCAATCGAGTTACTTATACATAGTAACACCTAATGCACCGAGACCTGTGCCATTCGGCCAAGACAAACCTAGGATGTCTCATTCGGTGGATGGATTGATTGGTACTACCACACACCAAAATCCGTACATCCAACCACCACCTATGTACAGTACACCCCAATATTTGATGATATATGGAGGGTCATCTTACTACCCTCCTCCCCTTTACCAACAACCATATCTTGTTTCTCTCCCTCCACCTATGAGTGGACCCATGCTGAAACCCATCATGTGCTCGACTTATCAACCAAGTTCAGGTGCCCCTTCTACCTCATCTTATATCCTGGGAATTAGTTAAAGTGCCATGCCTTCCTATGCACCCTATGGATCATCGCCACAAAACAATCCATATTTTCTATTTCCTAGTCCTCCACAAGGACAACCACACGCCAGTGTTAACTTTGTTCAACCCTCTCCCTTTCAACAATTTCATACTTTTGAACAGTTGAATACGGTAAATCCGGCTCATCAGTTGAATAATTCCAAAAATAAAGGGAAAATCCGAAATAATAATAACCCAGGATAGGAGGAAATAACCCCCAACAAAACCAACCTACTGAGGGCAACCGAAATCAGGGTAACTAGAACCCCCAAGGGGACAATAAAAACAAACCCCAAGGGAGGAACAAGAATAACAACTTCCGGACAAACTTCCCTTACGCTCTTTGCGGTGAGCATGGTCATTATACTCACCATTTCCTCCAAATTTCCGACTTCAAATGGATGAAAGATTCCATGAACACACCACGTCCACCAGTGTCACCTGCCCCACAACAGTATTTGCAACAACCACCCCAGGATGTGTTGCAAAACCCTATTCCACACTAAGGTGTGATGAATACCCAACAGGAGGTACACCCTACCCCATAAAAAATGGGACAATATCAAAACCTCGGAAACCTAGTGGATTGCAATATCCTCCTCACTAGTGAAGAATAAATTCTTCTGCAAACACGCATGCAGGAAAATCAACACATGAAAAATAGACATGCACGCATAAGAGGAAGGTATGAGAGGAACACATGCAAGAAGGCCTAGCCATGATAGGGTTAGGGTTTTGGTAAGAGAATGTAATGGCTCGTAAGCTGAAAATAAGTATAAGTAGGTACCTAGGAGGTCTAGGTTGGGGGTGGTTGTGTTCAAGAGGATTTTTGGAGGTTTGTTGTTTTTCGGTTTTTGGGTTGGTCAATGTTACTACGATGTAAAAAGACAGAATGACTGTAAAAACCTAGTGATATTGTAAGATGTAGAGATGAGGAGAGGGAATAAGGATGATCTTGAGGGTTAGATCACAGGCTAAGGAGCCTGGTGTGATCTAGTTCGTCTCATTGTAGATCTCGACTTGTTCGGATGGGGAATTGTAATGCACGAGGCGCTTCAGTTTTGGAACTAGAATAATAAAAGAGTAGAGCAACCAAATGTTTGTGGATGTATCCTAGGAGGGGTGAACCATGGTATATTTTGTATTATGTGATTGAATGTTATGTATCTCTTCTGTTGTTAATGATTAGATGTTAAACAAACGTGTGAATGACTAGATATATTTTTTACTTTACATGCATGAGAAATAATGTTAGGGTATTCCATATAATTTGAATGTTAAACTAATAAATGAAGAATATAGAGTTTAATCACAGATCCTCACTCATTTCCCAGGATGCAAGCACCTGAGTGTTGTAGCCACCCATAAGGACTATCTCGGGTGAGACTACATAGTGCACCCTATGTGTTGTGTTGCCTTCTGGTCTACTAGAAGGGATGATAGTTTTAAGGGGGGGGGGTTGTTGCAAACTAAGTGGACCTAAACCTGGGTCATCCCAAGAAGCGTAGCAAGAGTAAACTATAAGCCAACAAATGGTTTCATTTCCGGTTTGAACAGAAAGGGATTGAGTGAATGAGATAGGCTGAATAATCGTGAAGATCTGGTGACACAACATTAAAATAATGAGAATATAAAAGGGGATGTTGAGACCATGGAACCTAATGAAGGCAGAGATTGAGAGATGGATGAAAATAAAGGAGCTGTAATTTGTGCAGAAAGATAACATAAAACCAAAGTTAACACCATGCACATATTTGGATAAGTACGTATTCAACGACTTGCATGAAGTATTTTTTTGTGATTTCCCACATGTGTTGTAGGAGTGTATATTGAGGTTGAAAGACAACCGCCCTACAAATCAGAAGCGACAACTAGAATGGAATCCTATTTATATTGTGCAATTACAACAAGTTGACAATAAATTTAGATGCGCAGTAGAATTCTGGTTAGACAACATTGTTGCAAGATTTATCATAGAATTTGCAGTAGATACTGCAAAGTATTACAACACAACATAGAAATAATTCCTGAAGGGACCTCAAGGTAGGTATATCATATCGCTGTATACTTACGTCAATATGTTACTATATAAAAAAGGGGTAATTACAATGGCCTCAGACAACTAAACTTCCCCGCGTGCATGGATAAGGGGGGAATCACTGACAAGAGACAGAGAAATGGAGGAAGAGATGGATAAAGGAAAGAAGGAGGAGGCCTTGGATCCAATCATGATGGAGGAAGACTAGATCAAGCATATCATGGAAACAACTGGAAGAACGCACAGTGCAATACTTTACTAATATAATATGAACAACAAGAAGAGAGCCATAGTTGCGAGGGAAGGTTTGGCAAGTGATGAAGAAGAGGTAGAGGATATTCACGCTGTGGAGTAGATTGAGGAAATCTTGCGTGCGACATATGAAAGGAAGACAAGAGGTCCAAGAGAAGAAACTGGAGGTAGAGCTACTATCCATATTAGTGTTAGTGTGGAACCCATAAACCCATGTGCAACTAATACACCATAAGTAACACCACCATTTAGGAAACCAAATTCCAGTGGAAGAAACACAGCATGAAGTACATCCACATAGGGAGAAACAATTGGGGGAGCCAGTTCAAGAAGCATTAGTAAAGGATATACACCATGAGGAGGTAGTATTCCAACATTTAGGATTGCAGGACATTATCCCACCATTAGGTTTCTGGAATTCAAGGGAGAGATGTCAGAGGACCCTGAGAAACACTTGTTTATTTTTGAAAAGATATGGGAAGGAAAGAAGATCACAAATGAGGATACAAAAATTGCACAGTTATCCATCACGCTAAGAGACCACACAATGAATTGGTACATGAGCTTAGCTGCAAATAGTCCACTAGGAACAACTAGAATGATTGGGGATATCAAGAAGCTACTGATAAATGAGTTCCAGAAGCCTAGATCAGAGGATCAATACATGAATGAGATGATAGAGATCATACAAAATCCAGGAGAATCTATCTGGGAGATAGAACATATATTCAAACAACTAAAGGGAAATATGAAGTATGTCATGACATATATTTAGCATAGACATATGTTTGTGAATTCACTACTACCACACTTGAAATACCCTTTGAGACAACATAAGTTTCAGATTCGGGTAGAGGCCCTGCAAACAACATTGCAACTAGAAGAGAACCAATATCAGAATATAGATCCAGCAATAGAGGAGCTCAAGGAATACCTGAAGAATCCAACATTTCAATTAAACAAGAACAAGGGTAAGGAAAAAAGAGAAACTATTTGATGTACCACATGTAGGACAAAAGGACACCACAAGAATGAATTGCAAACATTCACGTAGTACATGGCAACGAGACCGCCATACCCTTTGCCATCAGGAGGAATATGGTGTGAGATCTGTAATAAATAGGGGTATGATCCATATCACTGTCCAATGATGCAAAAATAACAGACAGTGCCGAAGAGTTCATATTGGAACTTTTACAAGTCAGTAGGCCATGATGAAAAATATTGTAGGACAATGGAGCTGATGAGGGAAAGAACATCAGACACCTATAGGGTGCAGGAAGATATGATGTCAGGGAAATATGCACCACAGTTTAACAAAGTAGCAGCCCCATATAACATTGTGCCATAACAATATAACACTACACAACCAAAGTACAATATTGCGCAACCATAGTACAATCCCACCCTATATAACCAGGTGCCACAGTAGAATGCACCGCGAGGAGATCGAGCTAGCTACATAGGTGGAGGATGAGGTAGAGGAGGATTTGGAAGAGGCAGAGGACTAGTGGTATGAAATAACTTTCAACAACCAGGAAGCTATGCAAGAGAATATGCACTTTGACCTGCGACATTCATGTATTGTCGCGCATTAGACCATGACACAGAATACTGTTCGACACTATTGGGGAAGATCCAGGAAAAGAGAAATCATAACAATCATAATTTTCAATGGATCTCTACAGAAGTGAGGGATCATGGAAGAAATACCAACATAGTTACATGGGGAGGAGCTAAGACAGGAGGTGACATAGTAAGACAAGATCCAACACAACACCAATGGGTGAAGAAAAATATTGAACCATAGAATACGTTTGATACGCAGAACAAAAAGGGGATATTCAAGCAAGCCAGAGAAGAATTCTTGAAGTCATACATTGCATCTACATCAACTGCACAACATACCGAGGACGTACCAACGTACGAGATGCCTTCATCGTTGGATCACACTAATGAAGCACAACCCATAGGAAAAGTAAGTACAATAAAGGATTTTCTGCAATCTTGTGTTAAACTACTAAACGACCCATAATATGTTGAAGTTTTACAAAATATGTAAGAAATATGTAGTACAGATGTAGAGGGAAAGCTATAATAGAAAATAGTTAATCATCTGCATACAAGGAGGAGAACAAACAAGGAATTAAGATTGAATGCCAACATTGGATATTTCAACATGAGGGATATCATACTATATTTAGGCTCTGAAGTGAATGTATTACCCAAGAAGACATGGAAATGTATGGGAGATCCCACATTAGTATATTCACATGTTCAACTGAAACTAGCAAATAAACATAGGGTTTTTCCAATTGGGAGGCTAAAGGGTGTGACAGTAGATCTGGATGGAGTGCACACTAAAGCCAATTTTGAAGTGATAGAAATAGTGGATGGCACAACACCTTATTTGACATTGCTTGGATTGGATTGGGAATTTTATAATCATACCATAATCAATATGAAGATGAGGAAGATGACATTTGAGTTAGGAGAGTACAAAGTCGTTGCGCCATTAGATCCATTAGAAGGAGAAAGGTTTGTATAACCCACTTGTTTAGACATGGAGGAAATTAACTAGTTATACAAGACCACCACACGAGAAGAAGATTATGTGAATCCAACTACATATGGGATAATCAGTTGGAAAAGAATCACGTCATGCACATCAAAATCATATATAGGGTCGGAGAATTGGAAACATAGATTACATGAAGTCTCTACAAGAAGGTGCACAATAATAGGCCACACAGTAAGATGGGTAGGTACAAAGATAAGACAACCTCCCAGATCTCATGGGGTGAATGACTTAGAAGAATTCCTAACAAGATACAAATATGAAGTTTTATAAAATTAGAGGCTCTTAGCTCTGGATATAACACTCAAGGAAACACCTACAATATGGTGGGGTGTGCACAAAGAGACAATCAAGGAATGATACCAATGTAAGTGATTAATGCCCATTAGATTTGGCACAGAATAGGGAAGCAATCAATTGCAAAGATATGATGGACAGGGGACACCAGGAAAACACTTGGAGAAGTGCAGAACACTATGGAGAATGACACCACCAAAATAATGGTCTCATCACTTTATTCACACATTGGAAGGGATTCCAACAAACTAGTATGTAGACCAGGAATTGCGCAGAGGAACTATAGAATGGACAACATTGCACCAAAATTTTATAGTGACCTTCTCATTTGAACATGAGAACCCCAACATATATTGAACACTCAAATAGATTAGAGGGGAAATATTCATTCAATAACCAGAGGTTGAACTTATAACATAGTATCTACAATAGAACATATAGACAATGGAAGAACTACTGTCGTGCTACCATGTGCAGGAAGAAGAGCTAGATGAAGATGACCCGTGCAATATTCAAATTACATAAATTGAAGGAGAAAGGGAGGTGGAAGGTCCATCTCTCGAATCAAAATTATTTACTGTGCCAATCAAGGTGAAGAAACTAAATATTGGGACAAATGATAATCCCGAAATGACCAGTATTGGGGATTGCCGGGACGAACAAATAATAGAAAGAATAACAGAGTTGTTGCGCGAGTACAGTGACCCGTTCCCGAAAAAATTCTCAAATATGAAAGATATAACATGATAGATATGAGAGATAAGGATACTTCTCAAACCTGAGGCTAGATCAGTCAGACAATGACCATATAAACTGAACCCAATATATAAGAAAAAATTAATAGCAAACATTGATAGAATGTTGGAGGCTAGAATCATAGAACTAGTGGAGGAATCTAAATGGGTAAGCCATATGGTAGTTCAAGAAAAGAAATAGGGAGGGATAAGGATATGTGTAGATATAAGGAAATTGAATGATGATTTCCTACATGACCCTTTTCCTACCCCTTTCACAGATGAGGTATTAGAGAATGTAGGAGGCCAGGAAGCATACTCATTCACAGATGGATTCTCAGGCTACCATCAGATCAAGATAGCTCCAGAAGACAGGTACAAAACCACTTTTTCCATAAAATGGGGATTCTACCAGTACACAGTCATGCCTTTTGGATTGAAGAACACACTGACAATATTCTCAAGAGTAGTCATAGCTGCATTCAAAGAATTCATCCATCATTTTTTAGAAGTATATCTGGATGATTGGACAATCTACAGTCTGTTGAAAGATCATGTAGAGGTATTAAGGCTGATGTTGGAAAGATGTAGGCAGTGTCATATATCATTAAATATCAAGAAGTGCATCTTTGGGACACCATTTTGGATACTATTGGGCCATATAGTGTGCAAACAAGGCTTTCTAGTAGATCCTGCCAAGATTGAAGTGATTTCCAATTTACCACCACCAAAATCAGTACGTCAGTTGAGAGAAACATTGGGACACATAGGATACTAAAGGAAATTCATAAAAGGGTATGCACATATCACTACGCCGATGGAGAAACTATTGAGGAAAGATATTAAATTCCCATGGAATGAGGACTGTCAAGAAGGATTGGACACTCTAAGAGAGAAAATGGTAACAACACCAATACTAGTATTCCCATATTGGGAAAAGACATTTCATGTGCATGTAGATGCATCAACGATAGCACTTGGAGCTATTCTGAGGAAACCAGGAGTGGGAGAGTTAGACCATCCTATAGCATTTGCAAGAAGACAATTGTCAGAGTCAGAGCAGAACTACAATACTATAGAAAGAGAAGGCTTAACAATGGTATATGCACTCCAGAATTTTAGACACTATCTACTTGGGAAACACTTTAAAATGTTCACAGACCATTTTGCCCTCAAATACCTAGTCAATTAGCCAGTGTTGGGGGGGAGAATTTAGAGATGGTTACTGCTATTTTAGGAATTTTACTTTGAAGTGATAGTCAAACCAGGGAAGTTAAATGTAGGACCTAATCACCTATCAAGGATCACCAATGGAGAGGAACCTACTAATTTAGAGGACAACTTCCCTGATGCACAATTATTTTCAGTCCAAGTAGCTGATGAATATTTTTTTGACATCATTCAATACTTGAGTACATTGACCGTGCCACAAGAATTTAACACTGTACAGAAGAAAAATCTGGTAGTTAGAGATTTATACTATCAATTGATTGCAGGACACTTATAGAAGATGGGTGCATACAACATATCAAGAAGATGCGTACTAGAACATGAAAGGCCTATGATTTTAACAGAGGTCCATGAGGGAATAGACAGAGGACATTATGTGGGAAAATATACCATGCATAAGGTATTGCACGTAGGAATATGGTGGCCAACCTTTCACAAAGATGCAAAGGATTACTGCCAGAGATGTGATGTATGTCAGAGGGTTGGAAAACCATAATATGGGATGAGATGCCCCTAAGACCATAAGTAACCTTTCAAGTATTCGGAAAATGGGAAATAGATTTTGTGGGACCAATTAATCCACTAACAAAGAGGTCAGGAGAAAGGTATATCATTACTGTGACAGAGTAGTTAACGATATGGGAAGAAGCAACACCAGTAAAAGATTGCAACGCAGATAAAACAACACACTTCATGTTTGAGCAAGTGATCAATAGATTTGGATGCCCAAGGATTTTGATGAGTGACCAAGGAACTCACTTCATCAATAGTACTATCAAGGCTATGACTGAGGAGTTCAAAGTATATCATAAAAATAGTACACCATATCACCTGCAAGAAAATGGAACAATGGAAGCCTTTAATAAGATCCTAGAGAATGCATTGACAAAGATTTGCAATTTCAACAGGGACGTTGGGACTTGAATATACCAGTAGTATTATGGGCATACAAGACTAGATGCAAAAATTTGACAGGGAAGACACCATTATGGTTGGCGTATGGACACGAAGTAGTGGTGTCATTAGAATTTTTGGTACCTAGTCTGCGCGTAGCAGTAATCACTAACATAACAAAACGAGGCGTAGTACAAGAAAGGCTAAGTCAGCTGATGCTAATGGAAGAAGATAGGATTGTAACAGGGTTTCACCAAGAAGTATATAAATCAAGGGACAAAACTTGGCATGACAAACATATTAAAAGGAAGAGTTTCAAGGAAGGAGACCTAGTCTTGGTGTATGACAGTAAATTTCTTCAGCACCTAGGAAAATTCATAATGCATTGGTCGGGACCATATGAAGTAAAGACTATCACAGATGGGGGAGATGTATAGTTGAAATAATTAGGAGGTACATAAATAAGAGGAATGATCAATGGGAGTCGACTGAAGATGTATAGGGACAATCAACCTCCTAGTACTTCGATATTACTGCGCAGTAAATATATATTTATATAAAAAGAAGAAGTAAAAAGGATAAAAATAAAAAAAATCCAGGGCACATGGAGGGCCTTGACAGAATGGAACGGGGTAGACGAAACAGGGCGTTGCAAGAAAACCGGGGTTCAAAAACACGACGCCCAGAGGACTAGTTAATGGGTAGAAAGGTACAGTGCACAGGAAATAGAACGAAAAGTGAAAAAGTGACAATTATTAGTGCGACATAGATGTCACTTCCATGTCCTGCTATAAAGTCAGAAAGAGGGGGAAAATCGAACCAATGTGTTATTTTCTAAGGAGAAAAATGCCAAGTCGAGAGGAAGAGCGATAGATTGCAAATTTATACTACCATATTCCGATTTGAGAGATTGTAGTTTGGATTTAACAACCATGTCACCACCGAGGGTTGGAGCACCAAGAAGAACTAGACGAAGCACATAGAGTAGCACATGGGTACCAAAAGGAGGAGCCAATTAGATTCCCATAGTGGTGGTTGTGGAAGAAATCCACACACTGGAGTACGCACATTACATGTGGAGGAGGAGAAGGAACCTGCACAAGATCCCAAGAAGCTGGTAGAGGACCTCGAACGAACGAAATCCGACACGTCTAGGGGAAAAGGGTCATAGGAAGAAGAACCAACCATGGATTCCATGCAATAGGGCCTAGATTTAGAACTAGAGCATGAAATGGAGCAAGAGGGTGGGGTATCATCCCCACAAGGGAAAAATAATCTAAGAGAAGAAATCAATACACAAGGCATGCAATGCACACAAGCATAACTAAATATAGTAATGTCGAAAATTCCCAATGAAGTGAAAACTTGGGATAACATGGTAGGAGGAGTCGAAAACCTTAAATACTTCGACCGTGATGTCTATGATGCCACAAATTTCCCAAAATTGGCAGCGCAAAGGAGAGGGCCCATCAGAAGCACCATTGTTGGAGCCTGCATAGTGGATCCTGGGACTGTACAACACCGATATCATGAACCTATAAGACATACCGCACTTTGAGTGTCGGAAACACATAAACAGACGTGTTAAACAATTGTTATCGAGGGTGCATGGAGGCATCTTATGGATGGACATGCTAGTACCGATCAATGTTGACCTCATTGCAGACATTACAGGGCTAACCATAGATGGGGAGAAGCTGAAGCAATACCTAGAAGCCAATATTAAGGAGAAATCCACCTTAGATGAAATCAAAGTGAAGTATGGCACAGAGGAGGGGGTATCAGGATCAATGACATCAATGATCCTATGACACGATTTGCAACCAGATTTATCGGTTGCAAATTAATGAAAAAGTGTCAAAAATAAGAAGTACTTGCATGAGTAGTAGCAGTTGCAGCGTAGTGCGCAAAGGGGATATCGATGTTAGAAAAACAAATAGCATATCAAGATAGCATAGAAAATAACATAGAAAAACATCGGAATAAGTACTCAACGCCTTGAAAAAGAGAGAATTTCAGATAATAAGCCTCTTCAAGGGGGAAACCTCCTTATACACCACATAAATTTACAAATACCAAATTATTCCAAATGAAAAGGTATCCTTGGTATATATAGGAGATTAGGAGGTACAATTACAACTAATGGACCCAAGTGAATATAAATAAAATAACGTTACTAATGTAATATGCCCCAATTAAGGGGTAATGTGCCACTATTTAGGGCTTAACATTCCCCTCCCCTTCAAACAAGTGTTGTTCACAATGCTTGAGTAATTATGGATGCTTCTGTATACAAGAATCATCTTCCCAAGTGGAATCTTCAACATGTAGTTTCCTCCACTTAATCAGATACTTTGAAATGGATCTATTCCTCATCTAGCGAGTTCTTGTGTTAGTGATAACTTCAGGCTCCAATATGATTTTTCCTTCCTTGTCAAGTTTTGGAAATATAATTTAAACTGCTATCTTGTCACCTATAACCTTATTTAAGCATGAAACATGGAAAACTAGGTGTACTCATGAAGATGAAAGCAACTCCAATTTGTATGCCATAGTACCAATATTTTGCAACACCTTATAAGGACCATAATACTTTGGTGATAATTTATTATCCTTCTTGTCTTGCTTGGGGGACATCTATTTGTATGGTTATAGTCTTAAAAACACCCAATCCTCTACTTCAAAACTTATTTCACTACGGTATTGATCTACTTGTTGTTTCATGCGATTCTATGCCATGGTCAGGCTGTCCTTTAAGATTTACAGAACTTGTTGTTGATGCTCGATGTGATATTCCACTGCTTGAACCTTGGATTTTTCTTTTAGATAAGATGTGATGGAAGGAGGGTGGTATCCATAGAGTGCCATAAATGGTGTCATTTTTGTTGCAGTATGAAAGGAAATGGTATACCACCATTCTGCCAAGGGTAACCATTTGACCCATTGTTTTTGTTTATCAGAGACACAACAACAAAGATATCCTTCCAGACATTTGTTCACTATTTCGATTTTTCCATCATATTGAGGATGATAGGATGAGCTATGAACCAATTGAGTGACCAAACAAGAAAATAATTCTGTCCAAAAATGTCCGGTGAAAATGGGATCTCTGTCACTTACAATAATCTTTGGGCTTCCATGTAGCTTTTGAACTGTCTCCATGAATGAGGTGGCAACTTTACTGGCTTTGAAAGGATGAGAGAGTGCAAAAAAGTGTGTGTACTTGGTGTTATCACTGAAATTTCATCCGCAACATTGCACACAAATGGTTACAGAAATACAACAATGCCAAACAACCATTAGTTCACATGCAACACCAAAAATGCATTTCCAAGAGACAAAAACTATACAACTGGACAAAAATTGACATGCGCTAACCCACTAAAGGAAGCGCACAGACATTGCACGGGCCAAAGAAGCCTGTAGATCCCACAATGCGCCATATGAACGACTGTGTACGAGAAAATACACACACTCCTGTGAATGACGCATTTATGGTTCTTGTCGACCCTTAACAACTTATGGACCAACTCCCAACTTGATTTGACCCTCAGATCTGAGTGAATCCGAATGGGGGGCTGGTCAAGGAACAAAGGGTGCCCTAAAGGGCCCTTTGTTCACACCAAGAACCAATTGAATATTGACTTGAAGACATGCTATAAATGGAGCCCATGGGTGCACTAAGAATTTAAGAATTTCATAGTATTGTTATGCTGCCTCAATCCTTCCTTGAGAACCCTCTTTTCTTCTTAGAGCATTCTAGAAACATTCCAATAGGCCATTCCACTCACCTCTTGAGGGAATATGCATTGATTTCTTCATCATTTGCTTTCTTTTTCACCATTGTAAGAAGATCTCTCCATTAGGGAAATCAAGAGCCCTCCCAAGGAGGAAGAGGGCACTCATAAGTCCTCCTTTCTCTATGGTGTTTTGACAACTAATAAATTTATCCATTGGTGGCACAATCTTGGTCATTTGGTTGATTGTTTTTGGTTCAAAGTTTCTTATGGATTCTAGTTTTATTTCCTTAACTGTTTTTATTTTATTTACTTGTTTATTTCATGTGCTTGGATTGTTTAACTCATGCACTAACCTCAATCTTTTCCAGCAGGCCCAACTAGACATGCAAGTGCCCTTGTTTTTCTCACCCAAGTGACGAAATGAACACAATAGATTGGTGACCATATTGGGGATAATGTATCAATTTCCTTCCTATTTGGGCTTTTAGAGAACTTCTTTTTGGTCCATTTGCCTTGCAGGTACCGAAACTGGCGTAGCCTTACCTGTCAAGAGATAAGTTTGGAGATGGAGGAAGAGAATTTCATTCNATGTATCAGAACGTGCGTGGATATTTCAGCCCACAGGTGCGCACTCAACACATTGTGCACCCAAAATACTTTTGTTCTCTGTGTATTTTGCACACTCTGCACTAAAAGGTCTTTGGTTCTCTATGCATTCTGCGCATTGTGCGTCCACTGCATCTCTGTCTGAACTATAACCCGCACACCTGTCTAACCTGTCAAAATTGTAAGAGTTTTCATGATGATTTGAAGGCCCCTAGCCTTCAAAATATTTCTTTCATGCAATTTGTAAATGAAATCCACTTAGATTCCTTTCCCATATGAAAGGTTAGTCAAACATAGGCACTTAGGCGGGTAAAAAGAACCATATTTCTCCTCTTTTACTTTTGGTTTCCACATGGATGGCTTGTTTGATTTGTAAATGTTAAGTTGAGATTCTTTTGTATCACATATAAAAACACTTGCATTGGGAACAAAAATCAAATTTAATCATTAAGTATGCTCTTCTCTCACACCATAGAGCAATATTGAGAATGAAAATGGTGGTTAAGGGGACATTTCATCTCCCTTAACAAAATATTTAGGAGAGGACAAACACCCCTAGGGATCCTGTTAGTTTCTTTTTGAAATCATCTTAAATTTCTAAGGGCCCATACATGCCCACATGTTGCAAACTTAGGGTAGTTTCTTAAGAATTACTTTCTTAGTTTACATCACTAGGAGAGTTTAAAGATCAAAATAACGGGCCCATACATGCCCACATGCTTACAATCTAGGATAGTTTTTTGAAGCTTTCTTAGTGTAAACCACATTAGGGAGTTTAAAGGATTAGTAAGGACCCATATTTCCACATGCTATTTCTTTAGGGATTTTAAAATTCTGCAAGGTTGTATCAATGACATCTAGTAAGATAGGTAACCAAGATTTGTAAGGACCACAGGAAGTCCACATGTTGCAAATTGACACCTAAATTATTAAAATTTGGCACATTTTTTCAATTGCTCTCACACAAAGTCACTCCTCACTCACATAATTTCCATCTTGAATTGTGGAGGTTGAAGTAGGTTTTCTCCAAAGGATTTCTGAAACGTCCCACTATTTCTTGAAGAAATTATCCACACCCACTTAATTCAAATGAGATTGGTTCACACCCCCAATATCTCAACCCACCACATCTAAATTTTTTCTAAAAATTCACTAAGTTTTCCTCCACAGGAGGTGCCAAAATAATATTTTAGTCTAGGTAGGATCTTGCGGGTAGGAATCCAAATAACCCCCTGTTATCTGGTTCTCACATTTTTCAAACATTAGAAGTTGAAAAATAGGGAACTTTAAAAATCCTCCAAGTCAAGTGTTCCTAACACCATAAGGTAGGGAGATACCTGTGAAGGGTTGAAGGCCAAGGTCTGGTTATTCTATGCATCCCCCCTTGAGTCACCCAACTCTTGGAAGGGATCCAGCCCGTGACCCATTTCTGAGGCTGAAAATCTAAATGCCGCACTTTGACCGAGGTAACTAGTGGCCAATTTTAGGACATCTACCCAGGTTGAAATTGTGGGATGCAATTGGACCTTGATAAGATTTTTTGTGGCTATTGGGAAATATCGCTAGCTCTTTCAAGATATGCACCCTCTACCCCTCATTATAACTGGTTGTTTCATCCTTCACTAGTTCCTCTTCCGATGGCTTCAGACCTCACTGTTGAGTGCTCTTGGAAGGTCCAATGTTATTTGAGAGGAAGGATGATACGTCTTTTGAGGACACACACATTTGTTTTCTTTGTTCTCCCACGCAGACAAAATCCACCTACCCACATGTATTCTTGTTTAAATTTGATTTATGCATGATGCTCATTTGATTGCATGGAATTGTGAGTTATATTGTGAAGGTCCAAAATTATACAAGTCTCTTGTTCATTTATTGCTCTCATCACCATTTTCACACATTCACTTTTCCATTTGGACATCATATGGGACCCATAGAATCCCCTTCGTTCCATATGATTGCATAATCTCCCTCCTATTCTATGAGGAGTTCCTAGTCTTGCCAACTCACCAGATCAAGCATCTCACAACCCTATGAGTGCCATTATTTTGGGATCAAATTTTCTTGGTTCCACTTTACTTGGGTCCAATTCCCAAGGCCATCCATCCACTATTTCTACTTCACAAAGAGGTGGTGTACAAACTTATTTTCAAGGGAGAAGTACATCCCCACCAAACCCCCCTTAAGGGTCAGGTCCACTACCTGCTCACACCATGTCTAGAATTAATCCTCCACCACCACCCCCCATTCCATATTTGACATCTCTCAACATTCCTGATTTGAGTAAACTCACGAATGATCCTATATTGCATGACCCCACATGGCCCAATATGCCTACCAAACTACATTTAGATATTCCAAAATTTGAAGGCAAATTGGGGGAAGATCCTTCCAATCATGTCATGACCTTCCACTTATGGTTCTCTTCAAACAACATCATGGATGACTCCATCCGATTAAGGTTATTTCAACGAACACTCATAAGTCCCTCCACAAAATGGTATGTGGACGAAAAATCAGGGTCCCACGTGACTTTTGAATCCTTGGCCAAAGCATTCTTGGCCTTCTTTCAACTACCAGTTCGTCATGACATTGGTCTAGAACTTCTCTTTGAATGAAAACAAACCTCAGCTACACATATCGCCGACTACATTCACGAATGGCGTCGACGACATAGTTTATGTAAAGCATAAACCACCAAAGAACAACGTCTCGATTGGTTTCTCAAATCACTCGTATCTATACTTGCCAAATATGTACGACCTCTTTTATGCTTAGTTGGGTTACTTATACACTATAATACTTGATGCACCAAGGACCATACCATTCAGCCAGGACAAACTTAGGATGTCTCACGAAGTAGATGGATTGATTGGTACCACAACACACCACAACCCGTACATCCAACCACCACCTATGTACGGTACACCCCAATATACATTGATATATGGAGGGCCATATTAGTACCCTCCTCCCCTTTATCAAAAACCATATCTTGTTGCTCTCCCTCCACCCATGAGTGGACCCTTTCCGACACCCATCATGCCCCTGACTTCTCAACCAAGTTTAGGTTCCCCCTCTACATCAACATATAACCTAGGCACTAATGAAAGTGATCCACCTTCCTATGCACCCTATGGATCGTTGCCACAAAAAAATCCTTATTTTCCATTCCCTGGTCCTCCACAGCCGATTTATACTCCACATGGACAACCACATGCCGGTGTTAAGTTTATTCAACCCTCTCCCATTCAACAATTTCATACTTTTGAACAATTGAATATGGAAAATCTGTCCCATCAGCTGAATAACGCCAAGAAGAAAGGAAAAAACCAAAACAATAATAACCCAGGACTTGGGGGAAATAACCCCCAACAAAACCAACTTGCTGGGGGCAATCAGAATCAAGGTAACCATAACCCTCAAGGGGACAATAAAAACAAACGACAAGGGAGGAACGACAATAAAAACCATCAGACAATCTTCTCTTGCTCTCTTTGCGGCGAGCATGGACATTACACTCACCATTTACCCCAAATTTCTGACTACAAACAGATGAAAGAATCCATGAGCACACCACGTCCTCCTACACAGCCTACCTCTCAGCATGCTCCACAATAGTATTTGAATCAACCACCTCCGATTATGTTACAAAACTCTATTCCACACCAAGGTGTGATGAATACCCAACATGAGGTACATCCTGCCCCACCACAAATGGGACAATATCAAAACCTTATAAATTTGGTGGATCACAATATCCTCCTCACTAGCGAAGAATAAATTATCCTACAAACGTGCAATCATCAATACAACGCACCCCTTGAATCTACTCCCACCACTTCAGAAGTAGCTCTAGCTACATCAGGACAACCCTTGATGATTCCACACCCTAACACTAAACCCCCCATTCGTATTCCTTGCATTCCATTATGACGAAATGTCAACAACCCTCAGGTTAGGGAAACACACAATTACAGTCTGATCGATGACTTGGCATAGTCCCCTGTAGCCATGTCTGTATTGGAGGTTCTCCAAACCTATCCCACTCAACGAAAATCCTTACTTTCCACCTAGGGGGAAATCGAACCAGCTGATAATAGGCTCATCTCATTTGATCTAGATAGTGGGGAAGCGCATCTCCCTACTCTGGTAGATTTCCAGATACTAGTCAAGATTTAGAACATCATGGTTCATCAATGTATCATTAATGAAGGTGCATCCACATGCATCATGTCGAAAATTGTATGGTAAAATCTTGGCTCCTCTGAGCTAGTACCATCTTCCATCACTTTGAGAGCTTATGATGGTCAACCATCCTCCCCTAAGGGGCTCTTTCAAAATGTCCCCGTCGAACTTGGGGGAAAAACCATCCTCATCAACATTGAGGTTATCGAAGCCCTGCTCGATTACAATATATTTTTTGGACGTAGCTACATGTACGCTATGAAGGTAGTAGCCTCTTCTGTGTTTCGAACGATGATGTTCCCCCACAGTGAGAAAATCATCACCATCGACCAAGTTTCACATTATGAGCCTAGCTACTCCGCCAACATCAATAACACCCTGCCTCTTTTCCTCACTAGTTCCGATGCTTATTCACTCATGGATATGGGCCCCAGAATTTTCAAGGACCCATCCTTGCTGGGGGAATACCATGGAGCACCACTTCTCATACACCCCTCAACATAAGTGTATGTCGTATATTATAATGGAGCTGACACTAGAGACACCATTCCTCCCATTGAGGCCTCTCCCCACCTCTACGTCCCACCAGTTGAATAAATTCTACCTGGGGAATTACCTGAGAACCCTACTACACCACTTATCCCCGATTTCACCCTTCCCCAGGGGAAAATCCCATTTTGTGAGACAATCCCCCAAGCCATTAATCAAATTCCCTTATTCTACCCACCACTGAGAGTACAAGCATTTCAGGTAGCCACAATGCTTACCATTCCCAACATGGTACTCATAATTCCTGTATGGTATCTATACCCACCTGCGATGGTTCCACAACCATCTCTCCCTCCTCAGTCAAAGGGAATCCCGATGCAGATTCTAGTACAACTCTGGACACACCACCCTCATCCCTAATTTCCAACACCACTGCCACAACTGGGGGTAGTAGGAAGAAGAAAGATCCCACCGCTCCACTTCCGCCCCAATTTCAACCTTCTTGCTCACTCTACGAGAGAGAGGGACACCCCACTAATAGACTTCCTTCTCTCCCTGAGTTACGAAATCTGATCCAACTCCCTCGAGCAACCACATCGCTTGTCACTTTACCAAGTACCTCTAGTACTACCAAAATGCCCCCTAATTTAGGTAGTAAAGGGTTGCGAACCAGATTTGCTTGTGACATCTATTCAAAATATGGCCACTACACTCATCATTTCCCCACTATACCTTAGTTTAGATAGATGCTAACAACAGTACGCCAAACCTTTCAACAATATCCCTCTCCACCACCAACTTTGGGTACCCACGTCACTAACATCCATTATGTCTTGACCTCAGTCCCCGACCAGATGGGATTCCCTTTCTCTCCTTGTGAATCACTTTCTCATTTCACATACCAGTGTCCTTTGATCATTGAATATAGGCATCGTCAAGTAACCCTTATTCAAAATCATTTGACCACCTCCCCTCATGTGAGGCAAGTGACTCTCCCCGTCCCTTCTCCATATACTGTTCACATCACCTCCCCTAAACCTGAGTCACTTCCCACCCCTCCATGGTTCATGGATAGACTATCTGAGGATATCCCCCCAAATCCTCCCAATTCTCTGGTTCATTTCCCCCAGGAAATATTACCCCCCACCACAGTTTACAACCCACAATGTCTAGACATTTGGTTTATGTCAAGCAAGACATAACACCATAGTTGTGATAACCCCTCTATGTCTTCATCACTTGAAGACAATCACATAGTGGAAATCACCCCTGTTACCTCGCCGAATCCCCTAATTTCTTACATTTTCCACCGCGACAAAGATATCCTGGAGGAAATCACTACCCCCAATTACCCATGGAATGTGGTCCATCACAGAGAATTTTTCCTCTCACTGGAATCCTTTGACCTTCCTAGCCAAGCCTCCATATGTGCAATAGAAAGCAAATATTTCATTCCATCAGGGCATATAGACTGGTTCAACAACCCTATCCCTGCCCCCGATGCTTTTGAAGAAGGAAACATGGCCAATATCTCCCACACTATAAAATTCGACATCTCCATCAAACCGAGCATCATAGAAGACATCACCATTGGCACCAGAGCACTTTTCCTCTCACCGAAAGCCTTTGACCTTCCTAGCCAAGCCTCCATATGTGCAATCGAAATAAAATATTTTATTCCATCAGGGCATATAGACTAGTTCAACAACCCTATCCCTGCCCTCGATGCTTTTGAAGAAGAAAACATGGCCAATATCTCCCCCACTGTCAAAATCGACATCTCCATCAAACTGAGAATCATAGAAGACATCACCATTGGCACCGCATACTCTCCTAAGGAACTCACAACTTACAAATCTCTCTTTCAGGAATACCGAGATATTTTTTCCTGGTCATATATAGAGTTTCCCGACCTCGATCCTTCTATCATCGAACTTCACATTGATACATGGCTAGATGTTGCCCCTTCCCATGAAAAGAAACACCCAATTCACCCATCCAAAGATGCGGCTATCAAAGCCAAAATTGACAAATTACATGCCGCAGGGTTCATATACCCCATCGCGTACACTTCATGGGTTTCCAACCCTGTCCTTGTTAACAAAAAACATGGCACTATTCACGTTTGCACATAATTTCACAATCTCCACCATTCTTTTTACAAAGACAACTTCCCAACCCCTTTCATCAACCAAATTATCGATGACTGTGCCAACCACGAGGCCTTGTCCTTCATGGATGGGTTCTCCAACTACAATCAAATCCAAATCCATCTAGTAGATCAATATAAAACCGCTTTTACTACCCCATGGGGTACTTTTTCTTATCGCGTCATACCTTTTGGGCTCAAAAGCACCAGTGCTACATTCCAATGGGCCATGACTTATGTTTTCCATGATCTTGCTTGCATCATACTCGCTTACTTGGATGAACTCACTGTTTGATCCAAGAAGCGAAATCAACATCTAGATGACTTACGAGTTGTCTTTTAATGATGTCGCCAACACAATATCCTCTTGAACCCCCTCAAGTGTGTATTTTTTGTCACCGCTGGACACCTCCATGGGTTCATAGTTTCCCTACATGACATCATAATGGACCCCCTCAAAGTCCAAGCTATCAAAAAAATTCCATCAACTAGGAATTTGCGCCATATGTAGAGCCTACAAGGCAAAGCCAACTTTTTACGATGCTTTGTCCTAGATTACGCCACTTGCACACATGGTATCTTTTGCTTAGTGTGCCATGATATCCCATTTCGATGGGATGAACATGCCCAAACCATTTTTGATGATTTAAAAGAAACACTATCCAACACTCCTTTGATTAGTCCTCCAGACTATGATCGTGATTACATCCTCTACTTGTCATCCTCATCTGTCTCAATAGTAGGAGTCCTCGTCTAACTAGGGAATGATGGATGCGAGCATGTTATTTACTACATCAGTAAAAATCTTTCAGGACCACCCTTGAAATACAATCATGATGAGAAACTAGCCCTCGTAGTTGTTCTCACAGTCCAGAAACTACATCATTATATCTTGCTTCACACTACCAAAGTCATGGTAGATTCTAACCCCATGCAATACTTGCTTAGTCGATGACAGATTAATGGAAAATTTGCCCAATGGATCTTCATTCTTCAAGAATAAGACCTAGAGTTATCAACTCCCAAAAGGAAGAAATAACTTGTTCTCGCCGAACTCATCACGACATTTCTCTCAGATGCTAAAGGTTCACCCATCAATACGGATTTTCCCGACGAACATCTCTTCTACATCCCCTCGGATGACCCCTGGTATGGAGACCTTCTCGTCTACCTTCGGACACAGAAGTTTGGGTCTCATCTCTCTTGAGATAATCGTCAATTCTTTCGCGATGAGGCCCCTCGGTACCTCCTCATAGGAGACGTTTTGTACCGACGTGGGGTAGACACCCTGCTCCGTCAATGTCTGACCATCGACGAAGAAGACATAGTCTTGAATGATTTCCATAGCGGTGCTTGTGGTGAACACCTCTAAGGTATGTCCACCACACAAAAAATAATTTGAGCAAAATAGTTTTGGCCCACATTGTTTCATGACTACATCCATGCTATCAAGCGATGCGAAAAATGCCATCTTTATGAAAACAAAAAATGAGTTCCACCTGCTCTTCTACATCCAGTTATCACCGCTGACCCCTTCTGGAAATGGGGCATAGACTTCATGACTTTCAATACTCCATCTAGTAATGGACACAAGTACATTTTCGTGGCAGTTGATTACTTTACTAAATGGGCCGAAGCCATGCCTACCTTCATAATACCGCTGACACAACAATGCCTTTTTTCTTCAACCACGTCATTACCCATTCTGTAATTCCACTACAATTAGTGTCTGATAAAGGTAAACACTTTGAGAATTACAACTTTGTCGAAATCTCCTCAAGGTTAGGATTCTCCCATGAGTTTTCCTCCCCATAATGTCCTCAGTCCAATGGACAGGTAGATGCTGTTAACAAAGTCCTCAAAACCATGTTGTAACGCACTGTCAACAAACATAAGACCAACTAGCATCATATGTTGTTTTCAACATTATTGGATTATCGTACGACAGTAAAAAATGCCATCGGTTTTAAACCATTTGATATCATCCATGGGATCAAAGGCACCCTCCCCATCGAGTGCCAAATTCCCATGTTGCGCACTGCCATTGAGCTATTACCTGACACTGCTCGATTGGAGAAGCACTTACTGACCTTAGAGTCACTAGATGAAGATCGTCTATCTTCATTACAAAACAACGAGGTAGCTAAAAAATGGTCCAAGGCCACCTTTGACCGCCATGTCAACCTACGCTCATTTAACGAAGGAGATCTCATCCTAGCCTATGAAATCACTCATGATACTCTCGGCCATGGGAAATTCGAGTCATTATGGCATGGACCCTACATTTTCAAACACTGCCTCACTAAAGGCGCATACATCCTGGCCTCTCCAAAAGGATATCCTCTCAAAGTACCCATCAATGGGTTATACTTAAAGAAGTTTTACGCCTGAGCGTAGTCATTCTATACTACGCTTTTTCTTTGTACACATTTGTAGAGTTTTTAGTATTATTTTTTTACCTCCATGACTCATGTCTGATATACCATCCGTGTTATCGACATATGCATCCTCCATCGGCCTACCACATCGGTTATGCTAACGATGCTAGACGTTGGACACATAATCTTGCTTCAACCACTTTGGCCCGCTATACCCCCTCACATGAACTACTCCACTCTAGTAGCATATGTTTGGGCTCAACCACCAACAATCAAGTACAATATGTAGACATTATTGGTCTCGTCACTGAGGCCAGTCACCACCATATTCATCACCTTAGCATTTTGTTATATTCCCAGCATTTCGTCCTGCATCTCAACAATGTGTACCATGTCCATGATCCTTGCCTTTTTTGCAAATACCTGCAAGTTATACTCTTATCCTGAAACCTTGATTCAATTACATTTACACATATTCCATGAAAATTTAATCAAATAGCAGATAATATGGCTAACATAGTATTATATTGGAATTTATCACATCAAGACATCACTACATATACATAAATCATCAAACATCGGTAACAATATATAGGTTAGACATCATACACCGTCAAAAAATCAACACATGTAAAAATTAAAAAGATCTCAAAATATGTATCCATATATATATATATATATATCGATCAAAAGTACCATAAATTTTTACAACAGTACACCATATACATCGCCTGTAGGCAAGTGAGTCACCTCACCCCTATAGGTACAAAATGGGTACCCCTACCCTATACAAAATGAGTATCAACTACCCTGTACAAAATGGGATTGCAGGCCTAATACCTATATAAATACAAAAACATAACTTGCACTCACGGTGCCCCCAGAGCTCCCCCACCAGGTCCTCTGTCAGCAGGAGGTGCCCCACCAGCTGCGGGTCCTCCAAGTCCAGGGGGAATTCAAATAGTCATCGCTATCCCCACTATAGATTCTCTATGGATCAGGGTCTGCCACTCTGCATGACCAACCACACAAAGCTCTAGGAATATCTCATCCTGAATGTGGGACCACAGGCTCTCCATCACACCCTGCAACACCACCTCCAACCGACGTCAGAGATCATCTATCCCCTCGTCAACCTCTACCTGCAGTGCACACGATGGCCCCGCACTTGGATCATCAAACTGACATCTCTGGATGACCCTCACCTCATGTGCTAGCCTCACACCAACATCATCCCTACGATGTTGCTCTCCTACCCGCAGTGGTCTCACCGGACCCTGGCGAGCCGACTCTCCAACCATCTTCGCCTCTCGACCTCGAGGCCCCACATCTGTAAAAACAAAAAAAAAATATAGAGTCAACATCCATATATATTATCAACATATGCTACAATATCAAAATCACAAAACATAAATACACCTACATACCTCTCTGGTCCCAAACCTCTCCAGGAGGCAACTCCATGTCTGGGTCATGTCGGAAGTCCATCCCACCATACGGGAATATTAGTATGATCTGTGGCATGTTATGCCACACACGTACCAAGATGGCTGTAAATTAGTGGCCACCCTCTCCCCCTCTGTGTCAGGCCAAAATATGAGCCCACCGCATCATCCGCGGCTCCTGAGGCCCTGTAGACAACAACAAAACCCTCGGGCGCAACATGGGCACCCTCTCCAGAAACTAGGCCATTGGGATAGATCTAAATAAAAAGTCACTAGAGTTGGTGGTCCAAAACTGGTGAATCTTCCCTATCATCTTGGCATGCACCATCAAACCCCAGGTGAAAAATTCCCCATCAAGAACCCTCTGCATTAACCTTAGCTGACCACCAGTGATTCACTGAGTAGCTAAGGATCCATAGATCCTCATGATCATGGCCGCGATGCACTAATGCAAGAACACATCCATCACCTCAATGTAGACAACTGAACCTAACATTGTGTTCGACCCTATATAGTAATGCCGGACCATGTCTATCAACCACACATCCCCCGATAATTGGGGGTTAGTAGGTAGGGCCATTCCCCGAAAGGGGAGCCCCGTCAAGAAATACACATCCTCAATAGCTGAGAATGTCAGCTAACAGCCCCCACACAATGAAGCACTACAGATCAATGCTCCACATTGATATAAGATATTGAAGCAGGTACTCCTGCGATTGTATAAGTGGGTAGTTGAATAACTTGAGAAACCCACAAACTGCCAAGAGTCTCTGAATGCCAGGCTTCTCTCTCACCGCCTCCCGGAGGCGCTCCCAGTCTCGCTCCCTCCAGTGGACTAGCATGATCAACTGTTCACCTACATTCACACTGAAACATTTGATCAACACTCATCATTCATCAAAAATATAAAAAATTCAAACTTTCAAACACCCCTTAGCTTCACCTCCAATGCGCGACTTTCACCCCCATAGGCACACACATATGCGCGCCTGTTCTTCGCATAGCTGCGCATCAATGTGAAACTGTTGGAGAAATAGCTGTGCATGAATGTGTAGATGTCACACCCACAGGTGCGCATCCATGTACACCTATTCTCTACACACCTGTGCACTGATGCGCATTTGTTTGAAAAATAGTTGCACACCATGCGTAGCTATAATTCCCATAGGCACACATCCTCTGCGGTCTTGTTTTTTCCACATACACGCCCGTATGTGTGACTGTGTCAAGCACAACCACACATCATGTGTGGGAGATGGAATTATACCCAGGGATGTCAGTGCAAATATCCTTCCTTCTCTCGCACATTAGTTGGTCCACCCCTAAAAAATACCCTAGTACGACCATCCGTACGACCCCTACCCAAAAAATAGAAACGATCTACTGTGCAGGAGGATGGGACCACTAACTTGACTCTAGAAAATCTTGGATTGTTCGGCTCGAACTCCTGTAATATTCAAAACTCCTCCCAATACTCTCGTCGTTTCACTATAGCAGTGGGTACAAATGAGGTGGAATTGTGGGCCCCACAACCATATATAATCCCCTTTTCCAAAATTCCACACTCAGTTATAGGAGCTCTGAGTCTCTACTTCCTGATCCATCTTCAGCCATGGGATTAGGGTCTCACCGTCTACACAGTCACATTCTTCAGGTCACCATCCGTAATCGGCCCCCAGGGAGCATTTTTCTCACATCATGTCTAGGTACGCCTGCTCATGTTCAAAATTAGCAAATAAATGTTATATGTTCTTTATGTTTAGATATTGTTCATGTCAGGTATTTGATTTTCATGTGTGCCGGTACTTGGTCATCACAAACAATGCAACCCCTTCAAGTATATGTTCGACACTGGCATGTAATCATTCCCTATGAATATCAATTACATCCCCCAATCATACCCTCCAACATTCACCTTTAGGGTCCCTACATCCGACTCTGTAGTATTGTCACCTCTGCTGCATTTTGGTACTGTCACTCAGTATCACTCTCTCCCAAATGAGTTGTCCCATTCATAGTTTTCCTCAGTAATTTGACACTCATGCTACTTTCACCCCCTAGGGATGGGAGTCCCGATAGTCTTACGCATTTCTAAGAATAAGCCACATACTCCTTCTCATCATTTTTCTAGATTTCCCAATGTACTCCCTTGTTATCTCATCTTGGTTCTATTTTGACTACATCTCCGCAGTATCATTAACCCTCCATTTCATCCACACTCAGTTTTCCCATCTGCATATTACCCTCCATTCATTTACCTCATAGAGAAACCCACCCATGGGGCCCCCACCCTCCACCATTTCTCCACGCAACTTGAGCCTTCACCATCCAAGCCATCTTGCACTGGGGCACCCATTTCTGTATCTATACACTGATTCCAAATCATTCTTTATTTATTTGGTAATTGTAAAATGCCTTTGTTTCCAACATTTACTTAGCTTTTTGTTGTCACCCTTGACGACCTTCTTTTTTTGGCAACACAACCCATGTCACCCTTGGTTGGGGAATCCACTTTCCTTTACTCATTATGACATCGTTCATAAACCCCGAGTATCCCACAGTCCATCTACCCCTGATCTCTGAGTTTGTCCACTTTGTCACGCCTCTGGAACAATTAAACCCCATGTCTAATCATCCCCCTGACGCTAGATACAGTTTCACAGTTGCTTCCAATCATCCTTCAAACATACCCCCAACCAAGGGAAGTCTTGAGTCTCATCGTATCTTGACTTCATTCATGTTCCCTATCAGTTCATGATCTTATCTCGTAGATTTCATGAAGCCCTTTTCTTCTTAGAGTCTGTTGGCCCTTAACCAAGTTTTGGGTATTTCTTAGTCATGTTGACCTATTTTTAAACTTCGACATCCTGTCGAAGGAGGAGCGCAAGATGAAGTAGATATCATAGGATCTCGGCCCCCTTTTGGGCCCCTTTTTGGGTTTTTGGGAATATGTAATGAGAATGGGATGTTGGCCCATGGGTTTACCCATGTTTAGGCCCATTTTGCATGTATATATATATGTCTAGGCCATATAGAAGGAAAGTAGTGAAATCGTCAGCTATGTGATGTAGGCTAAGTGCCAATGGTTGGATTTGTGTGATCAAGGATTTGTGCATTTGGTATAAGACTTGCAGAGCTGAATGCAAGTCCCTGGGAGAGACTACAAAAGGCTTTGTGCTATAATGCAAGGAAGAAGGATCTAGCGAGCTGCGAAGATCTTCTGTCCCTTGAGGAGTAAGGGTTTTGAGGCTCTGTGCTTGTAACCAATTGACTGAAGATAATAAAGAAGAAGAGTTGGTCGAACTAGCCCTAGGGTGGGGGTGAACCACGTAAACATTGTCTTATGTGCTTTGTGCTTTATCTTGATGTGTTCACATGTTATATGCTAAGTGGTATGATATGTTTAAGATAGATATTCTTATTCTTAGTGCCACTGATAGGTAGAATGATAGATCTGATATACATTAATATGCTAAGTTCTTGATCTACTGGATCTGGCCTATTTAATTATGACAAGTTATTAAATACATTAGATCAATGTTAATGCTGCGAAGTTCTGTCTTATAAGTGAAGTGGTTATTGATTATATATTGAGGAACTAGTGGTGCTAAGTACTTTATTAAGTAGTAAAATCACAAATCTGTGTCCTAGCTAAGGTTGCAGACACCTGAGTCTTGCAACCACCCCTGCCTCTACCTCGGGTGAGAATTCATCTGCTTTGTAGGTGTTGCTGAAAGGGCCGGTAGTTAAGGATTTGTTGGTGCGTTGTTGTAGCATTGAACCCTAGGTCTGCCCCTATGCCAACAAATGGTTCTATTGCTGGGACCTGAAACTATGATTGATGGGAATTGAGAAAGAAGAAGCTCTGTGCAAAGACTCATCCTAAAATTGTGAAAGATCTGTGCGTAGATCTGTGCCCTAACGCACAATATTCTACTTGACTTATAAAGCTCTGTGGTAAAGAAAGAAGGTTCAGATCTGAACGAAAGAAGCCTGATATGAAAAAAATAAGTAAGATATGGAAGCTTTATGCTCTAAGAAAGGTAAAAGTAAGAATTTCTGATTAAAAGAGGTAAGATATGAAAGCTTTGTGCTCTGATAAAGGTGAAAATAATGAATTTTTTTAGATCTAGAAGCTTTGTGCTCTGTAGAAGTAAGATAAGTGGAAATTTTTGTTTCTAGAGTATGGATCTAGGTATGTTTAATAGTGTCTATCCTAGTTTGAAATATAGGGAATTAATAGATAAAAGAAGGTTTGATATGAGTAGATCTGATAAGACTAGAGAAAGATATGTTATACCAATGCATAGAAAGAATGTTTGGACTAACGAATGGATACAGGATCCTAGAAAGAATTTGTTGCAGGTTAGCTACCATGATCCTAGCACGTAGTACAAGAGAGGCTGGGGATCATTTAAAAGAAAGAGAGGATTGACCCTCTCTTATAGTTGTAGAAGTCTGGGACATCTTGCTAAGGAATGCCCTGATGGAAGACCTAGTTGTCTTTGTTGCAAAGCTCTAGACCATGAAGTGTTGGATTGCCCTAAAATGATTACTAAGCTTGAAAGTATGAACATAAGATAAGAAAACCCTAAGGCAAATCTAGAAACTAAGACTATAGAAGAACTCCAGAAAGAATCAGAGAAAGTATTGCTGCAAATAAATGAAACCCTGAATGATCACCAACATATTAGATTATCATATATCTTGAAGGAAAAAGAATGCATTGAAGCAAGAATAAGAGACTTGGACATTTACTGTGTTCTAGATGAACAAACACAGGATAATATCATGACAAAAAGAACATGGGAAGCTATAGGGAGGCCTGCTACGATCCCTTCATTAGGAGGAATAGGGTTATTAAGAGGAAAACTGGTAAACCTATGTGGAAGGCTCGCTCAGATACCTATGAACATCAATGGAACTTCGACAAAGGAAGATGTTGAGATTATTAAATTTGTTGAAGAGATCGCCCCATTTACCATGTTAATAGGAAAACCTTGGATTTATAGAGATCAAACTAGACGAAAGAAAGAAGAACAAGTCTTGGAGCAGAAGAAACAAGAGTTAAAAGATTTCATGACCAGAAGGATCACATATTTGATTGAGGAACATGAGAACATATCAAAGCTATTTGACACTAGAGACCCTGATGTCGAAGCTGCAGGAACACTAGAAGACCCACAGAAGACTGAAGTACCTATCTTGGATAAAGAAGAGGTATTACCCCTAAATCCTAGGAAAGAATCTCAACAACGTGCAGTGACTATGTTAAAAGAAGATAAGAATCAAAATGGAAAATGAACCACCGAGATGAAGCTCACTGGAAATAAGGCTAGGAAGCAAAGTAATAAGAGAGCTAAGTTGCAAAATGTTCTAGGGAGAACTTCACAAAAAGAAAATTTGCAAAATTGGAGCTTCGCCAGGATATCAGAACAACGACATAAGGCACTTCACCACGATGAATAAATATAGCCATTGGGGCCGATATATCCGTTCGACTACCGCTCTGAATGGATCGAAAAATATTTATAGCTCGACACCAGACCATTAGACCGCTCCATAATGGATCGAATAAGAATTAATGGAGGCTCATAACCATTGCAAGTGAACCATTTCCAAGTTGCCTACTTATCCCTTTGCGCCATGCATAGAGAACACTTTTGCTAACTGAGAATTCATGGCCCGTAGACTAAGTGAATTGTCTATAGTGATCATTATGCCCTTGCTGTTATTCTAGCGTAGTATTGTGACCCCGATAATTTTAATCCCGAGCACGTATGTCTGAAAAGCTCACCGCAGTTGAAGAATCAATAACAAAAGTTCTCCTCGAATATATTACAGAGAGAGTCATGTTGGAAAGAGGAGTGTCTATAGGTATAAAAGCATCGTTGATGAGAGGACTTCCGACCTCTCCATCCACTGCTCAAGCCAGTCCATCCTGACCTTCTGATGAGAAGCGAACTAAACATAGGGATGATCTCACAAATGCTAAGCTGATTCCAAGCATTCTCCCCACCTACCTACCACCTCTGAGCAACAAAATCAATTGAGATAGTGTACCTCGAGAGTTTGAGTATGTTTTGGTCACTACGTACCTCCCAAGAGGGATACACACAATGTGCACTGAACAGGACAAGATCACATCATTGAAGTTTAGCGACTTCAACCTCAGTGACAGGAAGGTATACAACATGCTCACCCCGCACAAGTATCTGATGAGAACCAAGGGAAATAACTCGAAGATCGTTCCCCATTCATGGACCATGAACCTCGCGCAGTCCACACTGCTCATTGTCATGAAGATTCCTCACTTCGGTAGGCACCAAGAAGTAAATGCATGTGTGAAGTTACTATTATCCTACTACCATGGAGGTTATTTATGGTTGAATCACTGTATCACAGTGGATCTGATGTTGATCAACTGGATCATAGGGTTGAGCATGCAAGGCCCTGACCCACAATATTTCTACCCCGGAAAGACCGCAGATCGTACCCTGGTGTAGAAGATTAAAGAAACCTACAGAGACGTCGAGAAGGGCACATGAGGCTACAAGGTAGCCTCTATCCAGAGGGGCACAATGCACCTAGCCTGTAAATTGATCACAGGAAAGTTGGTTCGCAAGAACCGACCCACCCAAGTGACTGGATTTGTAGTCGACCTCGCAAGAAAGTGCACAGAAGGACTTCAAATTAATTGCTCGAAGTACATCGTAAATCAGCTAGAACTTGACTGTAGGGAAGCGCAGGACCAAGGATATGAGTTCCACTTCAACTGGCTGCTCATCTTGATCACTTTAATTGCATGGGAGATGATGGAAGGTGCAACCTTTCCGGACATCGAGCCCTTTGAACCGCTATCCACTAAGTTCAGTACGCGGTGGTACTCCAGTGACATGAAAAAGAAGTGGCAATCAAATGCCATCTTCCACACCTATTACAACTAGCTGAAGACCGCTATCCAGTCTGAACCGCGCATAACCCTGAACACTATCCATAGGTTCAGGCCCTTGATGAAATTCAACATGGACTGCCATTTCATCTATATCACAACACGTGCTAATGAGCATAAACAATAGTTGCAGTCATACTACAAGTTTATGGAAGAGGATTTATAGGAAATCACCAAGGAATGGTTAGTAGACCTCCTCGTACCAACAGACCCCGCAGAGCTATCTGATATTGACAGTCCAGAAGTAGTGCACGGTACACCTGGACCGAGAAAGACCAAGAAGAATGAAGAAGCTCAATATGTAAGTAGTACCTCGACGAAGACTGCTTCTATCTCACCTGAGCAAGGAGGTGATGGAGGAGAGATAGATGGCACATAAGTGGAACAAAAGAAAGGTGAGGTTACACTGCCTAGAGACGAGGAGGACCCCTCAAAGAAAAGGAAGGTTTTCCCTCCGAAACCTTCTTCAAGGAAGAAAATGAAAGCACCGAGGACCAAGTTTGAGACCACCCTCACCTCAGATGAATTCGAATTTATCATCGCAAAACTGAACGATGTTTTTCTAGAGATAGTAGAGAAGCAAGAAGCTAAGAAGGAGGAGGTATAATCAACTCAAGGTTGAAGTTCAAGGAGTGCAACATGAACTACAGCCTAGCCACGCAGTTTCCACTGCACCTCTATCATCGAAAACACTAGAAATGGGAGATGAGCCAGCTCAACTCCACCACATCTCTGATAGAATCGAAGATAACCTCTGACGAGCTCAGGAAGAGCCAGAACAAGCCACCTAGGCTCTAGTGCAAGTACAGAGAGACCTTGAGGACTAATACAGTGTTGCAAAACGAGAGAATCTTGATCTGCAAGAGACATTTGTTGAAGAAAAATCCCAGCTGCATAAAGAAAAGGAAAAATTGCTCACAGAGAAACTCGAAGTAAAGGAACTGGATCACAAAGCACTTCACTCTGTGACAGTCATTGAAGTAAATACTGTAGAGCAAGTTCCACAATAGGAGGCATAACTCAAAGAAGTAATCTAGCAGCTCCAACAACGCATAGCAGATTTGGAGCTCTGCACTATGCCCGAGACCCCTCAAGATATAAGAGACCTCAGGGAAGCAACTTCCCGCAACACGGTCGACAGATTAAAATATATTGACTTGGAGTGCAAGAAGCTGAGTAACCACAGTGCTCAGACCTATGAAAACCTCATTGAGAACCCAGAGTTACAGGCGTTGGAGTCGCACCTCCAAGAAGAGAGGCAACACGCAGATACACTAAAGGCGAAGCTGAAGGCTTTGTCAGCTGTAGAAAGAATGAAGAGGTCTCATGAACAATGTACAACTCAGAAGTAGACCCACATGCTTCAAAGAAAATTTGTTTATAGAAGTTGTTTATAGAGGTCGAGAGCCAAGGAGCAGAGCTATAACAACTCATCATCACAGAGGAACAATACCTAGAAGGGCCAGTGAATGACGCAGTAATACATGAGTTCACTGAATAAGAGGCCACAACAAAGTAGCAAGTCAAAGCAACTCAGGCTAGGCTCAAGGCATTCAAAGCTGAACTGATCAGACCAGAGTGACTTGGGACGATTCACAGGTGAGTGTTGGAGGCCTGTTGGCCCTTGACCAAGTTTTGGGAATTTCTTAGTCATGTTGAACTATTTTGGAACTTCAACAGCCTATCGAAGGAGGAGCACAATACGAAGCAGAGATCATGGGATCTCAACCCCCTTTTGGGCCCCTTTTTGGGTTTTTGGGAATATGTAAAGGGAATGGGATGTTGGCCCATGGGTTTACCCATGTTTAGGCCCATTTTGTATGTATATATAGATGTCTAGGCCATATAGAGGGAAATTAGTGAAATCGACATATATGTGATGTAGGCTAAGTGCCAAGGGTTGGATATGTGTGATCAAGGCTTTTTGCATTCGATGTAAGACTTGTAGAGCTGAGTGCAAGTCCCTGGGAGAGACTGTAGAAGCCTTTGTGCTGTAATACAAGGAAGAAGGATCTAGCGAGCTGTGCAGATCTTCAGTCCCTTGCAGATTAAGGGTTTTGAGGCTCTGTTCTTGTAACCTATTGACTAAAGACAATAAAGAAGAAGAGTTGGTGGATGTAGCCCCAGGGTGGGGGTGAACCACGTAAACAATGTGTTATGTGCTTTGTGCTTTATCTTGATGTGTTCATATGTTATATGCTAAGTGCTTTGATATGTTTAAAATATATTTTCTTATGCTTAGTGCCACTGATAGTTAGAATGATAGATCTGATATACATGAATATTCTTAGTGCTTGATCTACCAGATTTGACCTATTTACTTATGATAAGTGCTTAAATACATTAGATCGGTGTTAATGCTGTGAAGTTCTGTCTTATAATCGAAGTGGTTATTGACTGTATATTGAGGAACTAATGGTGATAAGTGCTTTTTTAAGTAGTACAATCACAGATCCATGTCCCAGATAAGGTTGCAGATACCTGAGTCTTGCAACCACCCCTGCCTCTACCTCGAGTGAGACTTCATCTGCTTCGCAGATGTTGCTGAAATGGACGATAG
The DNA here is from genome assembly GCA_009831015.1 of Picea engelmannii. Classification (NCBI taxonomy): domain Eukaryota; kingdom Viridiplantae; phylum Streptophyta; class Pinopsida; order Pinales; family Pinaceae; genus Picea; species Picea engelmannii. The sequence goes on from ML777862.1 coordinate 507,092, forward strand.
TTAGGGCTTTATTGGTGCGTTGTTGTAGCATTGAACCCTGGGTCTGCCCCTATGCCAACAGAGTCACGTCTCCCTTTCTGTTGACATCAACACGGTTTCTAGAAGGGTGACAATATATTAACTCTCATTACCTTTACACTAAGGAGTCTCGGATGACACAGAAAGAACCATCATTTCTCTCTGATTTCGTTGACCCCCATAACATTTTACTTCAACTAAAATATCATGTTACGGTGGGTCTTCCTTACCAACCAAAGACCTCTGAATTTTTTAGGCCATTAATACCTAAGAGTCATCGACACTTTTCACAGGCATCCTTGCCTCTTTTTAGAGTATGTTCACCATCATAATTGTCATCTACCATTATCAAACCACCTCGGAGGGCGCTGCAGTTCTCTACATCAACATCCAACTTCATTTGCGATCTTACATTTTCAGTTACATGACACGAGCATGGGGCATGCCCGCCTCGTTTGTATACAAATTTTCTTTTTTCTCCCTATAGAAAGGTTTGGGTCCCACAACTTCCCCTCTCCCTCCGAAGGATCACTCTTGTAGTTCCTATCAACACTCTTCCTTACAATGGCACTCTCAGTAGAAGAAACATTTATGTATTTTAGATATACATATTCTCCTAAACTCACACATCAGGGGGCATCTATTATCACTGAAATTTCATCCACAAAATTGCACACAAATGGTTACATAAATACAACAATGCCAAACAACCATTAGTTCACCTGCAACACCAAAAATTCATTTCCAAGAGGAAAAAACTATACAATTGAGAAAAAATTGACATGTGTTAACTCACTAAAGGACGTGCACGCAGAGTGCGCGGGCCAAAGAAGCCCTTAGAGCGCACAATGCGCCATATGCACAATTGTTCATGAGAAAATCCACACACTCCTATGAACGATGCATTTATGGTTCTTGTCGGCCCCTCAACCACTTATGGACCAACTCCCAACTTTATTTGACCCTTATATATGAGCTGAATCCGAATGGGGGGCTGGTCAAGGACCAAAGGGTGCCCTAAAGGGCCCCTTATTCACACCAAGAACTAGTTGAATATTTCCTTGAATACATGCTATAAATGGAGGCCATGGGTGCACTAATAATTTAATAATTTCATAGTATTGTTATGCTACCTCAATCCTCCCTTGAGAATCCTCTTTTCTTCTTGGATCATTCTAGCAACATTCCAATAGGCGATTCCACTCACCTCTCTAGGGAATAGGCATTGATTTCTTCATCAGTTTCTTTCTTTTTCACCATTGTAAGAAGAGATCTCCATCATGGAACTCAAGAGCCCTTCCAAGGAGGAAGAGGGGACCCATAAGTCCTCCTTTATCTACAATGTTTTTCCAACTAATATAGTTATCCATTGGTGGCATAATCTTGGTCATTTGGTTGATTGTTTTTGGTTCAAAATTTCCTATGCATTCTACTTTTATTTCCTTAGTTGTTTTTAGTTTATTTACTTGTTTATTTCATGTGCTTGGATTGTTTAACTCATGCACTAACCTCTGTCTTGTCTACAAGGCCCAACTAGACATGCAAGTGCCCTTGTTTTTCTCACCAAAGTGACGAAACCGACACAAAACTTGGCTAGTCTATCAACAATCACCATGATGACAATCTTTCCTTCAGACTTCGGTAAACTTGTGATGAAATCCATAGAAACCTCCTCCCAACATTGACTTGGGATGGCTAATGGTTTTAAAATACCCAGGGTCTTAATTGTTTCCACCTTATTTTGTTGGCAAACCAAACATTCTGCCACAAACCTTTGAACTTTAGTTTTAAGGCCATCCCAAAAACAATTCCTTCTTGACTCTATGGTAGGTTTTCAAAAATCCCTAGTGCCCTCCTATCAGAGAGGTGTGCAATTCCAATAGTACCTTTTGTTTGAGTTAGGAGTTATTACATAAATATAAAAAATCTTTGTACTATAGTGAATCCTTTTTCCATGTAAATGTATCTGTTGTATTGGAATCCTGCTACAACCTTTGAATGAGAGTACACACATTTTCATCATTCTTCCATTCATCCCTTTCTTCTATTATCCAATCGGGTTGGATGATCGAGATAGCATAGAGAAAGGCCTCAACATATTCATACTTTCTTGAGAGTGCATCTTCCACAACATTTTGATTCCCTTTTTTATAGATGATTTCAAAATCATAGCCCAATATATTGGTCACTCATTTTTGTTGTTCTTATGAAGATAGTCTTTGTTCCAAAAAGTATTTAAGACTATCATGATCTATGTTGAACTTGAAGTTCCTACCTATTAGGTAAGGGCACCATTTCTTCAATGCATGTAGTATTGCCATCATTTCCTTCTCATAAATGGGTTTGTGTAAGTCCTTTCCCTTGAGTGGCCGACTTTCAAAATCAAGGGGACTTCCTTCTTGCATTACAACAACTCCAATTCCATTTCCCAAGGCATCACATTCCACAATAAAGGTTTTTGTGAAGTCTGGTGTGGTTAAGACATGAGATTTTCACATCGCCTCTTTAAGTCGTTCAAAAGATTCCATTTCCTGTGGAGTCCATGAAAATGCATCCTTCTTAGTTAATGTTGTTAAAGGTTCTTCTATTCTTCCATAGTTCCGAACAAACTTTCGGTAGTAACCTGTCAAACCCAAAAATACTCTAAGATTCTTCAATGTTTTGGGAATCGACCAGTCCATCATGGCCTTAATCTTGTTAGGGTCTACACTGACACCTTCGTGAGATACAATATGGCCCAAATACTCTACTTCCTTCACCCCAAAGAAACATTTGCATGGTTTTGCATATAGTTGTTCCTCCTTTAGTAGTTGTAGCACCTTCTCAACATGTCGCACATGATGCTCCCATTAATTTCTATAGATTAATATATCATAAAAAAATACTAACACAAATGTTCTAAGGAAGGGATTGAAAATGGAATTCATCAATCCTTGGAATGTGGAAGGTGTTGGATTATTGAGAGGGGGGGGGTGAATCAGTAATAGTGTAATTATAATATTTTTTCTTCAAATTCTATATCAATGTAGAATTATTATCCAATAATGAGCAGTAAGAAATAAACAATCACAGACATACACAGTACACGAGTGTTTTACGTGGAAACCCAAATCGGGAGAAAACCACAAAATGCTTTTTCTTACATGTATTGAAGAATTACATTCATTGGAAGCACCAACTTTCGTTGTTTTCCAGCTGCAACTGGAAGGAGGCTCCAAACTCCTCGTTTCTCAGGATACAACCTGAGGGAAGCTCCAACTCCCCAATTCTCTGGATACAACCAGAAGGAGGCTACAATACCCTATGTTCTCCGGCTACAACCAGAAGGTGGATACAACCACCTGTCCTTGCCTCGTCCTGCCACCCTGAAGTAGAAGTAGAATGATGGAACCACTGTCACACTATCATTGTGAGATATACTGCTGTAAACCTATACCAATAAATCTGAACCATGCATCAACCTGTACCTCATATTGTACCATAAACAAGTGCATCAACCATGCATCAACCTGTACCTCATCTTGTACCATAAACAAGTGCATCAACCATGCACCAACCTCAACCAAAATACCTCATCAATTTCATCATACGAATGTCATTTGTAGCTCTGTAATATACCTATTGTATATGATCACATTCTTGCAAACCTTCCTTAACTTTAACAAGAGACTAGCATTTTCATCAAATGTTCTTTAGTCTCACTTGCCTAGTTTTGGATTAGTTAACAACCCTAACTTGAAGTAATCATAACTTTGAACCCGTAATGCATAAATATCTAAAAATGATACACAATGTTCTTCCATGTTTTTTATGAAATTCCTCCAGGTGTCACTACTTGCAATCTCTTAGAAAAAGAGTTATAGCAAAAATGGCATACCTTGCTGAATTCTGGCTTATTCTAGAGAGCGACCTTGTAGAGCGTGCCCCAGATGAAATATTCATTGAATTGATCTAAAAATGTTACAAAGAATAATACAGAATGTAACCTAACCAAAAATTTTTGTCTCACTGAATTTGGATCTGTTATGAAGAAGTTATTACGTTTTTACCCGAAACACCTGTTTTTGACTAGTTTCAGGACTAGCCAAAAACCCTATTTTCCACGGAGTGTAACTCCAAAAATACAACGACCCACAAGATTAATTTGTTACCATAGATACTTGGGTATTTTTTCTCAATGGAATATCAATTTCATGGTCTGAATCATTATATAAAAAAAGGTATAACGAAAATGGTGAGATGGCCTGTAAGTAACATACCTTAGAAAGCACCATCAAAAGAATTTATCCTTCCTTGCTTTTCGGCCTTCTTTTCTTCACCTTCCGTCAGACATTTGGCTTAGATATATTTGGTTACCTCATACATCTATATATATTCAATATGATCAAGTTTTATTGAAATGAGAGAGCCTTTCCTCTTACTTATACTCTCCATGTAGCTTCCTTTAAAACATCTTCTAGGTCACTTGGCCCACTTTCCTTATTTTAGGGTTAACCCAATTCTAATTTCTCCATTAAATTTATTATTGAAATAATTTATTTTGTATTCACTTTGAATTATAATAAAATCATCACTTCACTTTATTATTTACCTTTTAAAATCTCTTAAACCACTTTGACTACTTTGACCTTTTGGGGCTTCTAGATGACATATGAGGGTCCTCCAACTTCGTAAGGCCATAACTCTCAAACCATGAGGATTTATGTGACATTCCACATACCAACAGAAATGGAATGACATCTACTATCCATATAGAATAGTATTACCTTCAAATATAGCAAAAATCATACTGTATCCATCAAACAAACTTGAGTTCATTACCCAAACCTGGGTCTTCCAACTTCATATGGTCACAACTCTCTAACCGTGAGGAGTTATGTGACATTCTACATACCACTGGAAATGGTCCAATGAAAAGAACTATCAATCTCGGATAGTTTCCCTGACAAATTCACTGTCCTTCATCTCATTATTCCACAATTAAGCATGGTTTCTCTTACTCCACAAAGCGTCTTCCCCTGAGGGATTTAACCATAAGGGGACCACTTTGGAGTTCATCCATATTTACTTCTTATCAACAATGAAAAAACAATAATGATTCATCTTTACATCAAACAATATTGGTTCCATTACCCAAACCTTTGTGTTACTGGGCTTTCTTCAAGGGTTGACATCAATGACAACCAACCTTAATCAACAATCTCCCCCTTTGGCATTGATGGAAACACTATGATGCAATACTGAAATCATATCACTCATGCTCCCCCTAGAACCATGCCTCTATCCTCTGCATCAGATAAATCCACCTCTATCCTATGCATCTGATAAATCTCTCCCCCTTTATCATCAATGGAAAAGGTATCTTTCCATTCGGGCCTACTCCCCCTGACTGAACTGTCCTCTTATGGTGCTTCCTCCTGTACATATAAGAAATATAAGATAAGCATTCAAAAAGAATTCATTTTGGAGTAGAAATAACTCCAAGTCTTTGGCGAAGATATTCAAAGGCTTCCCGTGGAAGTGGTTTTGTAAAGATGTTTGCCACTTGTTCTTTTGTTCCCACATACTCAACTCTGATGTTCTTTTCTTCAACCCGTTCCCATAGAAAGTGATACTTGATTGAAATGTGCTTCGTCTTGGAGTGCATCGTCGGGATTTTTGAGATATTGATGGCACTTGTATTATCACAATATATTGGAATGGGCTCATCATACTCAACCTATATATCTGTCAAAGTTTGTTTCATCCAAGGAACCCGTGTACAACATGATGCTACTGCAATATACTCTGGCTCGACTGTAGATAGAGATACTGATGATTGTTTCTTGCTTAGCCATGATACCGAACACTCACCTAAGTAGAATGCTGCTCCACTGGTGCTTTGTCGGTCATCAATACAACCTACCCAATCTGCATCTGTGTAGGTAATAAGTGATAGATATTTTCCTTTTGGATACCATAATCCAAACTCTTCTATTCCTTTGAGATATCTGAAGATCCTCTTTACTGCTAATACATATGATTCCTTTGGTGCTGCTTGAAATCGTGCCACCTGTCCAACTACCTGCATTACATCTTGTCTAGATGCTATCACATATAGTAGGCTACAAATCATTGACCTGTATTGCCTCTGATATGTAGACTTCCAATCATCATCTTTTCTCACCTTACAACTAGTTTTCATGGGAGTGATAACTGGTTTGCAATATTCCATTCCGAACCTCTTTATCATTTCTCTGATATACTTGGTTTGAGAAATAAAAATTCCTTGGTTGCTTTGACATATCTAAAGTCCCAGAAAGAAGGATATTTCTCCAAGTAACGACATTTCAAATTCATTCTGTATGTCTTTTTCAAATTTCTGCTTAACCTGTCATCATCACTACCAAAAATAATATCATCAACATAAACTTCAATTAATAAAATATTACCTTGACTTACCTTGATGTAGACGTTGTTGTCTGCACTTCCTTTTTTGAACCCTGCATGTTGTAGATACTTATCTAGTCTAGAGTACTATGCTCTAGGAGCCTATTTTAGACCATACAAGGCCTTCTTTAATTTACACACATAGTCTGTGTTCTCTGACAACTGAAATCCTTCTGGTTGTTCAATGTAGACTTCTTCTTCAAGTTCCCCATTCAGAAAAGCTGATTTTACA
>ML777862.1:514487-561888 GCA_009831015.1 Picea engelmannii
AATTTCCTTTTTATTCCATGATTGTTGTAGTAGTCCATAAATTCCTTTGAGGTGAATTCTCCTCCATTATCTGATCTTAAGCATTTGATTCTTGAATCCATCTCATTTTCAACCATTTCCTTGTAGATCTTGAAATTTTCAAAGGCTTCTGACTTGTTCTTGAGAAAGCAAACTACAGTCATTATTGTATAATCATCAACTAATAACATAAAGTATCTCTCACCTTTTAATCCTTTTTTTGTATTTGGTCCAACTAGATCAGTATGCACAATTTCCAGTGGTTTTGTTGTTGAATATTCCTTTGATTTGAACCTGGTCTTTGTTTGCTTTCCTTGTTGGCAATGCTTGCATAAAGTGTTGGTTGATTTCGTGATCTGGGGAATTTCTCTAACTGCTTCTCTTTTTCTGACTTTGACAAGATTATCAAAATGCATGTGACCCATTCTTTTGTGCCATAGCCAACTTTCATCTTCATTTCCTAGACAACACTTTTCATTTCCAATTTTGCTCAACACATATATGTTGCTTGAAGTTCTTGCAACTGCAACGACCAATTTCCCTGAACCTTCTTTTCTTATCTCACACTTTTGTGAATCAAAAGTAGCTTTATGACCTTGGTCACACATTTGACTCACACTTAAAAGATTATGTTTCATATCTTCTACTAGTAGAACATTTTCTGCCTTTTCATTCTTGTTCCCAATTCAGACTGTGCCTTTTCCAATGATTTTGGCTGAATCATCATTTCTGAAGGAGATTGATCCATCTCTTTCCTTTCGTAATGGAATAAATTTGTCTCTATCACCTGTAATGTGTTTTGAACATCCACTATCAACATACCAACCATGTGTCTTCTGTTTAGATTGTAGAGCAACTGTGCATTCTTCATTTCTATACTGATCTTGCTTTCTTATCCATGCCATTTTCTGAGGTTCTTGTTTGTGACTCTGTTGATGTTCTTTAGGAGGGACTGCCATTCTGCAATTTTTGGCCATGTGTCCAAAATTGTTACATTTGTAACATTCCACTTCAGTGCTCAAATATTCAAACCTGTTGTAACTTCTTCTTTGTGTATGGCTCTCAAAGTAGTTATTGTTCCTATTGTTAGCTCTGCAATTTACAAATTTATGTCCAAAATGATTACATACATAACATAAACCAAAAAATATAGTTTGATACCTGGTAGTTGAAGATCTTCTGAAAGGAGGTGCTCTTATGAATCCTTATTCTTCTTGAAGCCTGTCTATCTGTTGTTGATTCTAAAATCTGAATCTTCTCAGTGGAGGAGTGTCCCTGTAATCTTCCTTGTATATCTTTTTATCCCCTTTGATTGTTTCTGCATAACTTTTTGGATTTGATTCTTGCTTTGTTGTTTTAGAGCTTGATCCCTTTTCTGTTTTATTGTATCCAAGTCTGGACTTGTCAAGATGAGATTTTTGACTGCTGATAATGTCATCCAGAACTTTTGAGCTATTCTACATATTTTTCTTTTGAATATCCTTTCTTAGTGTGACAATCTCTACTTCTAGGTTTCCAATGATCATATCCTTTCCTTCTAACTGTTCTTTGAGTGCTTCTTCAATTCTTTTATCTTCTTCTATTTGAACCTTCAATTTTGTGATCATTTGTTCTAGTTCTTAAGTGTCTTTTTTCTTATCTAGTTCTTCTTGTAATTTCTTGTTTTTCTTCTTTTCTCTTATGATAACTTCTATGACACTCATTAATTCTTCTCGGAAGTCAAATTCTGCCTCTTCAATTTCTTCTTCATATGCTTCTTCATATTCTTCTTCGAAGTCTTCTTTATTAGAGTCTTCTATTGCCATGAATAGAAATCTCCCTGTTTCACTGTCACTGACTTCATCTTCATCTGATGATGAGATGTCTTCTTTGGTGCAAAAGATTTTCTTGAAAAATTTCTTTGTAGTTCTTTTACCTTTATATGTTTCTCTGCCTTTTGAGTATCCTTCATCATTTCTCTTTTTCTTATGAGGACATTTGTTAGAAAAATGACCAATACCATCACAATTAAAACAAATTAAAGGATGCTTACCTCTATACCTACCGTTGGTTCCCTTGTTTAGTCTTTTGACGAAGTTGGCTACTTCTTCATCATCTTCCAAGATGTTGTTGTCGCTGCTATATTATTCTTGTTCCTTTTTCTTTTTCTTTGATCTTTTGGATGCTTTGAAGGCTGCTTCTTTTACATCTGGATTTTCCGGTTCAGTTCTCATCTCATATGCTGTGAAGATTCCATGAAGTTCGTCCATGCTTATTGAGTTTAGATCCGATGTTTCTTCTAGTGCTGATATCTTAGGGTTGAATCTCATAGGAAGAGATCTTAGTACCTTTTGAACAATTACAAATTCTTCGATTTCTTCTCCCAATCCTATGATTGCATTCACTGTTTCATCGACTCGTAAGAAGTAGGTTGGGATATCTCCATCTTCCTTCATTTTTAGTTGTTTGAACTGACCTCTGTGAGTTTGAAGCTTTGCTGCTTCTACTTTTGAATCTCCTTCATAAATATTTTGAAGCTTGTCCCAAATCTCTTTAGCAAATTTACAATGTGAAACTTTGGTGAATACCGTATCACTGAGACCATTCAAAAGTGTATTTTTGGCTTTGAAATTATTCTCATTGAGTTTCACTGCTTTGTCATTTTTTGGTGGAACTGCTGGTGTTGTGTATCCATCTACAATTTATTGCCAAACTTGAAATCCATGTGCCTGTATATATGTGTTCATCCTTATGTTCCAAAAAGCACACTTCTGTCCATCAAACTGTGGTATTCCATTTTTATATGAGTTGGTACTCTCCATGATATACCTTTCAGTGGTTAAACTAATTTCTAAAGGAACCTACTCTGATACCAATTGTTGGATTACTGAGAGGGGGGGTGAATTAGTAATAGAGTAATTATAATATTTTTTCTTCAAATGTTATATCAATGTAGAATTATTATCTAATAATGAGCAGTAAGAAATAAAAAATCACACACATAAACAATACACTAGTGTTTTACGTGGAAACCCAAATCGGGAGAAAACCACATAATGCTTTTTCTTATATGTCTTGAAGAATTACATTCATTGGAAGCACCAACTTCCTTCGTTTTCTAGCTGCAATTGGAAGGAGGCTCGAAAACCCTAGTTTCTCAGGCTACAACCTGAGGGAAGCTCCAACTCCCCAATTCTCTAGCTACAACCAGAAGGAGGATACAAGCCCCTATGTTCACCGGCTACAATCACCTGTCCTTGCCCTATCCTGCCACCCTGAAGTAGAAGTAGAATGATGGAACCACTGTTACACTATCACTGTGAGATATACCACTTTAAACCTATACCAATAAATATGAACCATGCATCAACCATGCATCAACCTGTACCTCAACCTGTTATCAACATGTACCATAAACAAGTGCATCAGCCATGCACCAACCTCAACCAAAATCCCTCATCAATTTCATCATCCAAATCTGATTTATAGCTCTGTAAAATACCTGGTGTATATGATCACATTCTTGCAAACCTTCCTTAACTTTAAAAACAAGAGACTAGCATTTTCATCAAACTTTTCTTTAGTCTCACATGCCTAGTTTTGGATTAGTCAACAACCCTAACTTGAAGTAATCATAACTTTGAACCTATAATGTATAAATATATGAAACTGATACACAATTCTATTCAATGTGTTTTATGAAATTCCTCCACGTGTCACTACTTGGAACCTCTCAGAAAAAGGTTTATAGAAAAAATGACATACCTTGCTGAATTCTGAATTATTCTAGAGATTGACCTTGTAGAGCGTGCCCCACACTAAATATTCATTGAATTGATCTGAAACTATTACAAAACATACTACAGACTGTTAACTAACCAAAAAATTTTGTCTCACTAAATTTGGATCTTTTATGAATAAGTTATGACTTTTTTACCCAAAACACATGTTTTTGACTAGTTTCAGGACTAGCCACAAATCCTATTTTCCATGGACTGTAACTCCCAAAATACAATGACCCACAAGATGAATTTTTTACCACAGATACTTGGGTATGTTTTCTCAATGGAATAGAAATTTCACGGTCTGAATCATTATATAAAAAAAGTTATAGCGAAAATGGTGAGATGATGTGTAAATAACATACCTTAGAAAGCACCATCAAAATAATTTATCCTTCCTTTCATTTCGGCCTTCTTTTCTTCACTTTACCTCAGAAATTCAGCTTATATATCCTTGGTTACCTCAGACACCTATAGATATTCAATATTCTCAAGTGTTATTGAAATGAGAGAGCCTTTCCTCTTATTTATACTCTCCAAGTAGCTTCCTTAAAAACATCTTCTAGGTCACTTGGCCCACTTTCCTTATTTTAGGATTAACCCACTTCTAATTTCTCCATTAAATTTATTATTGAAATAATTTATTTTGTATTCACTTTGAATTATAATACACTCATCACTTCACTTTATTATTTACCGTTTAAAATCTCTTAAACCACTTTGGCCTTTTGGGGCTTCTAGATGACATATGAGGGTCCTCCAACTTCGTAAGGCCATAACTCTCAAACCGTGAGGATTTATGTGACATTACACATACCAACATAAATGGAATGACATGTAATATCCATCTAGAATAGTATTAACTTCAGATATAGAAAAAATCATACCATTATCCATGAAACAAACTTGGGTCCATTACCCAAACCTAGGTGCTCCAACTTCACATGGTCATAACTCTCTAACTGTGAGGAGTTATGTGACGTTATACATACCACCGAAAATGGCATGACAAGAAATATCCATTTAGGATAGTTTTCCTGAAAAATTCACTGTCCTTCATCTCATTATTCCACAATTAAGCATGGGTTCTCTTACTATGCAAAACGTCTTCCCATGAGGGCTTTCACCATAAGGGGACCACTTTGGAGTTCATCCATATTTACTTCTTATCAAACATGAAAAAACAATAATGAGTCATATTTACATCAAACGATCTCGGGTCCATTACCCAAACCTTTGTGCTACAGGGCTTTCTTCAAGGGTTGACATCAATGACAACCAACCGTAATCAACAGAAGGTGTGTTTGTAAGGCCAAAAGGCATGACCAAAAATTCATAATGGCCTTCATGAGTTCATAATGCTGTTTTTGAGACATCTACTTCCTTCATTCTAATTTGATGATACCCTTAATGGAGATCCAACTTTGTGAAATAGATTTCTCCATGTAGTTCATCTAACAATTCATCAATGACGGGAATGTGAAACTTATCTTTAATAGTGGTCTTGGTGAGCTCTCTATAATCTAGACACATACTCCATGAGCCATATTTCTTGAGTACCATTACCATTGGTGTAGAGTAATAACTTTGGCTAGGTATAATAATGCCAACCTCTAACATTTCTTCAACCATACACTAAATTTCACTCTTCTGGGCATAAGGGTATGTATAAGGTCTGATGTTATTAGGAACACTCCCAAGAATTAGGTGAATAGAATGATCATGATTTCGAGTGGGTGGAAGACCTTTGGGAATATCTTCAAATAATTTGGAATGCTTATGAATGATCCCTTGGAGATCTAGGGGAATAGATGGCTTAGATGTCTTAACATCTAGTGAGCATAGTTGTGCAATTACACACTGATGCCCCTTTTTCAATAATTTTGTCATGCCATTAGAGCTTATCACCTTATTGGGTTTCCCTGTGATACCCCTTAATTCAATTTATTTTCCTTCCAATGAAAATTTCATGAAAATTAAAATCCACTGTTCCTAATGATTGTAACCATTGGATTCCTAGTACGGCATCAGCACCACCCATGGTCATAACAAGAATTGGACTATTTATTACATATACCCCCATAGTAAGTGTTATCACTTAAAAATTATCTGCAACATTCCACACAATGGTTGAAGAAAGACATCAATGGTAGTAGCAGTTAGTCCACCTACAACAACAAATTCCGCCAAAAAGGCAAAAAACTATATACTTGGTTCAAAAATCAAAGTGCGCAAATTCACCAAATGGATTACACGCACAATGCATAGAATGCGCAGGCTAACACAGGCCTCAACGCGCACTATGTGCAAGATGCATGACTGTCTACGAGAAAATCCACACACTTCTATGAATGACACATTTATGAATCTTGTCGGCCCCTCAACCAATTCTAGTCTGACCCCCAACATGATTTGACACTCACATCTGAGCGAAATCTAGCTTGGCTACTGGTCAAGGGCTAGGAAGTTCCCTAAAAGGCCCCTTGTTCACACTATGAACCAATTATATCTTTCCATGAATGGATGATATAAATATGTGCCACGGGTGTGCTATAAAAATAATAACTTCAAGGTATTTTTATGATGCAAGAATTCTTCTTTGAGAATCCTCTTTTCGCTTTGAATCATTCAAGCACTATAGAAAGGGCCATTCCACTCACCTCTCAAGGGAATTGGAGTTGTATTTCTTCACCATTTTCATTTTCCATTTCATGAAGAGAAGATCTCTCTATTAGGGAACTCAAGATCCCTGCCAAGGAGGAAGAGGGGACTCATAAGTCCCTGCCTTTATCTACAATGTTTAGCCTATCAATATATTGATACATTGGTAGCTATATATTGGTAATGTTTTGATTTTCATGGTTCTAGTTGTTTCAATCTTCTCTAAATTTTATTTCTTAGTTTTTTTTAGTTTTTATTTCTTTGTTTTCATGTGTATTTGGTTATTTAATCAACTAACAAACTTCTGTCTTGTTTATCTCACTTAACTAAGTATGCAAGTGTTGTGTTTTTTCTCACCCTTGTGACAAAACCAACACAATAGATTGGTGACCATACTGGGGATTGGTATCAAATTCCTCCTTATTTAAGTTTTGAGAGCACTTGTTTTTAATTGGTTTGACATGCAAGTACCCAAACCAACCTAGTCTAACCTTCCAAATTCAAAATTCAGAGCCAGGGTGAGAGAATTTCACTTGAAAATTTCTTCCCCGATGCGTGACAGTAAGTGTGTGGATTTGAAGGCACATAGACGCACACTCTGTGCACTATGGGTGACACATTATTTGTTACTCTGTGCGCCTATCAGAACTACAACCCGTGCATAAGTCCATTTTTGGCAAATTGTAAGGGTTGTTATGAATGGTTTGAGGGCCCCTAACCTTCAGATTTTAATTTCCTGCACTTTATAAATAAATTACACTTCACTTAGAGTCCTTTCTCACAAGGAAGGTTATCTAATATAAGCACTCAGGGAAAAAAAGAATCAATATTCTTCTCTTTTATTTGTTTCCACATGGATGGCTCATTTGGCATGTAAAATATTTAGTTGAAGTTATTGCTTTTTCAAATATCATCAATTAATTTGGGACTAGAAATAAATTTTAACCATCAAGTATGCTCTTCCCCCGCACCATAGTGCGATCTTGGGAATCATAAAGGGTGCTTGAAATGAAATTTCATCTCCCTTAAAAATCATTAGGAGAGGACAAAACCCCCCTAGGGTACCTCTTAGTTTTGGAAATCATCTTAAATCTTTTTAAGGGCCCATACATGCCCACATGTTTAAAATCTTAGGATAGTTTCTAAAATCTTTTTTAGTTTAGACACCACTCTAGGAAAGTTTAAAAGATCAAGTAACGGGCCCATACATGCCCACATTTCTACAATCCTAGGATAGTTTTCAAAAGCTTTCTTAGTATAGACAACATTTTAGGGAGTTTAAATGATCAAGTAAGGACCCATATGTCCACATTTCTAGTTCTTTAGGGATTTAAATATTCCACAAGGTTGTACCAAAGACACATAGTAAGCTAGGTAATAATATTTGTAAGGACCACATGAAGTCCACATGCTTCAATATTACACTTAAATTATTAAAAATATTTGCACACTTTTCACTTTCTTTCACACAAAGCCACTCACACACATAATTTCTATTAGAATAGTGGAGGTAGAAGTAAGCTTTCTTTTGTAGTACCCACAAAGTACTTCAAAGGAATTTTGAAAGATCCTACTAGTTCTTTGGAAATTATCCACACCCATTTAATTCAAACGAGATTGGTCCATGACCCCAATCTGTCATCCCACCAGATCTAAAATTTTTCTAAGAACACACTAAATTTTCCTCCATAGGAGGTCCCAAAATAAATTTTTAGTCTAGGTAGGATCTCGGGGTTAGGCATCCAAATAACCCCTTGTTATCAGGTTCTCACATTTTGAAACAATATAAGTTGAGAATAAGGATCCTTAAAATACTCCAAGTCAAGTGTTCCTATTCCATAAGGTAGGGAGATACCCGTGAAGGGTTGAAGGCCGAGGTCTAGTTGTTCTGTGCATCCTTCCTTGAGTCACCCAACTCTTTTGAGGGCATCTAGACCATGACCCATTTCTGAACCTGAAAATTTAAATTCCTCACTTTGAACAAGGTACTTAGTGTCCAAACTTAGGATATCTACACAGGTGGCGGTTGTGGGCTGAAATCGCACATTGGTCATATTTTGTGTGGTTATTGGGAAATATCACCAACTCTTTTAGGATATCCACCCTCTACCCCTCATTATAACTGACTACTTCAAACTTCACTAGCTCCTCTTCTAGTGGCTTCAAACCCCACTATTGAGTGCTATTTGAAGGCCCAATTCTAAATCGAGAGGAAGGACGATAAGTCTTTTAGGACACGAGATTTTATTTTTTGTTATTGTTCTCCCACGTAGAAAAAATCCACCTATCGACATGCTTGCTTATTTTACAATTGATTTATGTATTATGTTCATTTGATTACATGTAATTGTGAGTTATACTATTTTGTAAAGGTCCAAAATATAAAATAACTTGTTCATTTGTTTCTCTTGTCACCATTTGCACACATTCACTTTGCTAGTTAGAACCATAGGGTACCCACATAATCCCCGTCATTCTAGATGCTTGCAGAATCTTCCTCCTATTTTAGGAGGGGTTCCTAGTATTTCCAACTCATCGTCTCAACCATGTCACACCCCAGCGAGTGCTACTATTTTGGGATCAACATTACTTGGTTCCACCTTGCTTCAGTCAAATACCCAAGGCCATCCATCTATTGGTTCTCCTTCACAAGGAGGCAAGTGTCAAATTTCTTCTCAAGGAAGAAGTACACACCCACTAAATCCCTCTCAAGGGACAGGTCCATTACCTACAAAGACGATGGATGGAACTAATCCTCTGCCAAATCTCCCCATGCCCTACTTGGCATCCCTCAACATTCCCAATTTAACCAAACTCACAAATGATCCCATTTTTCATGATGCTACTTGGCCCAATATGCCTACCAAATTGCCTTCAGACATCCCAAAGTTTGAAGGAAAACCAGGGGAAGACCCTGTCAACCATGTCATTACCTTCGACTTATGGTGCTCTTAAAAAAAAATCATGGATGATCCCATCTGCTTGAGGTTATTCCAACAGACTCTCACTGGTTCATCAACCAAATGGTATGTGGATGAAAAATCAGGGTCCTATGTGACCTTTGAATCATTGGCCAAGGTGTTTTTGTCCTTTTTCCAATTACCAGTTTGTCATGACACTGGTTTAGAACTTCTCTCGAAGTTAAATCAAACCACTATTATGCATATCACCAACCACATCCATTAATGGCGTCAATGGCATAGTTTGTGTAAAGCCGAAACCACCAAATAACAACGTCTTGATTGGTTTCTTAAATCGCTCGTCTCTATGATTGCCAAATATGAAAAATCCACTTTTCCTCAATCAGAAGAGGAAGCCATCAACAAGGCCCAACAATTTGACCTCATATATGATTATTCAGGTTACTTGTATATAGTATTTCCTGATGCACCCAATCCCCTACCATTTGGCCAGGAAAAACCTGGGGCTTCTCACGCTGCATATGGGTTGATTGGTTCTATGATGCACCACAACCCGTACAACCACCCATCACCTAATTATGGCGCAAATCAATATCCACAACCATATGGAGGGATTTCTCATTACCCTCCTACCACTCACCAATATTCATATCCTGTTGGTCCATCTCAGACGTTGGGGGCACCCCCACCGGTTCCCATGATGCATCTGGTTTCTCAGCCAAGTACGAGTTTACCCCCAACCCCTATATATAACCCCAATGGTGGTGGAAGTACTTCAACTTCCTACATAGTATATGGATTGTCTCCACAAAACAATCCAGATTTTTCATTTCCTGGTCCCCCCCAACAGGTTGATCCTCCACTAGGACAACCACATACCGATGTTAATTTTGTTCATCCCTGTCCCATTCAATAGGTTTATGCTTTTGAACAGTTTAATATGGAAAATATGGCCCATTAGTTGAATAATTCCAAGAAGAAAGGAAAAAACTGAAACAACAACCCCCAACAAAACTATCTCGCTGGGGGAAATTAGAATCAAGGCAACCAAAACCCCCAAGGGGGAGACAATAAAAATCAACCACGATAAGGGAAGAACAATAACCTCAGAATTAACTTCCCTTGAAATTTATGTGGTGAGTATGGACATTATACTCACCACTGGCCCCAAATTTCTGATTTCAAACGGATGAAAGAATCCATGAATATTCAATTCCCTCCAGCATCGCCTGCCTCTCAGCAGGCCCTACAACATTATTTGAAACCACCACCTCCGAACTTTTTTCAAAACCCTATTACACACAAGGTGTATGAATACCCAACAAGAGATAGACTTTTCCCCATCAGAAATGGGGAAATATCAAAATTCAGGTCTCAAGCAACCCAAAAATCTGGCCGACCGCAATATCCTCCTTACCAGCAAGGAAGAGATTCTTTTGCAAACTCACGGTCATCAATATGGATTCCTTTCAGACTCTACCCTAATCACCTCAGGAACAACTCTCAATACCACTGGAAAACCATTGATGATTCCATGCCCTAACACTGAACCCAATCCCCGTATACCCCGCGTACCTTTATGACAAAATGCACATAACACTTATGCTAGGGAAGCCCATAACTACAATTTGGTCAATGATTTAGCACAATCCCCTAAAACCATTCCAGTATTGGAGGTCTTTCAAACCTTTCCATCATAATGAAAATCCTTTCTTTCCACTTTGGGGACAGTTGACCCAACTGATACTCGACTCATCACTTTTGATCTAGGTAATGGGGAACCATGCCTACTTGCTCTGGTAGCTTTTCAGATACCATTTAAGATCTGGAACATCAAAGTTCATTGATGCATCATCGATGAAGGTGCATCCAGATGAATCATGTCCAAAGTAGTATGGAAAAAATTCAACCTACCTAATCTAGTACCATCTTCCATCACCCTTAGAGCTTATGACGACTGACCATCATTCGTTGAAGGGCTCTTCCAAAATGTCCCTACTAAACTTGGGGGAAAGACCATCCTAATTGACATTTAGGTTATCAACGACCCACTTGATTACAATATCTTGTTTGGGCGTAGCTACATGTATCCTATGAAGGAAATAACCTCTTATGTATTTCGTACGATGATGTTCCCCCATAACGGGAAAATCGTCACCATCGACCAACTTACACATTATGAGCCTAATCATTCCACCAACATTGATAACATCCTCCCCCTCATCTGCACTAGCTTGGATGATTTTTCAGCCATCAACATGGGTCCTGGAATATTCAAAGACCCATACATGTTAGGGAATTATCATGGAGCACCACCTCTCCTACATCCTTCCATTTTAGCACAAGTGTGTGTATTTTCCTCTAATGAAACTGATATTAGAGACAATAATCCTCTCACGGAGGCCTCTCCCCACATCGAAGTTACACTAGTCGTAGAACTACTACCTTGGGAATTCCATGGAACCACCACTGAACCACTTGTCCCAGATCCCCCCCCCCTCCAAGGGAAAATCCCGGTTTGTGAGACAGTCCCCCAAGCCATTACCCAAATCCCCTTCTTCTACCCCCCACCTGGACTCCAAGCATTCCAGGTAGCTTCTACTCTCACCCTTCCCAATGTGGTTCTCACCATCCCTGTATGGTATCTCCATCCACCTGCTATTGTTCCTACACCATCTCTCTCTCCTCAAACAAAGGGTTTAACGATGCAGATCCCAGTAAATCCTCCTTCCACACCACCATCACTATTAAGGTCCTAACCCTCACATAGGTAGATCAATGTATTCGGATGTAATAAAGGTCAATATTAATAAGGCTTTTCAATAAAATAGAATAAGGCAGATGTAAGAAGACCTAATAGAAGCTTCCGCTTCTAGAAGGATCTTCTTCTAGATGCTTCTTTTAGTAGACATATTTAGTATAAATAAGGGTCGAGGGTATGAAAACCCTATCTTGGATATTATTGTAACAGAGCGCTGCTCGATTGGAGGTTTCCCCCTCGAAGAGGCATGTGAACATTGCTTTCTGAATCAAAGTGCTATTTCTATTGCTATTCTTATATCATTTCTGTGTTATTGTGAAGATTATGCTGGATATTTTACTGTTATTCTACCATTTCTAGCATTTTATTTCTGTTCTACATATTTTATATATCTGGTATCTTGCAAGTGGTATCAGAGCACTTTCCTTGGCAGAAATTGTGTGTATTTTTTTTTCCAGGGTAGAGACGTATTTCGACGTCTTTAAGCCACAAAGATCTGTCGTTAAGCGCATAAACCCGCGATTGAGGGATTCATACACGCAGGAAATACAAGTGGTTCTTAAGCGCACATCTGTTGGCTACCCTTATAACCCATGTTGGTACCCCTTCGAGTGGTAGCGCATCAGACAACACCTATGTATGGATCAACCTAGATTTCCTGAAGCCCTCTTTAGATAAACCTATCGGCCGCCAGACTGCTATAGTGTCACCGAGAACAACACTCGGGAAGATACTCTCTAGTACCTGGGTAGTCAGGTAGTACGGCTAAGGCTATGATCTATCCTCCTTAGTTATTTCCCTAATATATTGGGCCGAGTACTACTGCTGGACCTCCCATGTATATCAGAGAGCTATAGAATAGGGAAAACCCTTGTCTGTAGAACCCTTGAATACCTAACCCTTGGGGAACATAAACATAAACATAAACATAAACAAATTACACCGATGAGATCTATTGCCGCGCATCTGTGTTTGGGTTGCTAAGTAAATAAAAATTTCTTTCTGGTTAAGAATTTGGGGATTTCAGCACTGCAGAATTCTTCAGACCGAAGTATAACCCACAATTGTAGAAAAAAAAAAAAAAAATCTGGAATTTTTTTCACCATTATTTGAGACCTATTCCATTAGATTAATCTCTTCTCCCTTATCACATTCATCCATATCATTTTTCTACAAAAAATTCTGACCCCACCCGCTCCCTTTTCAGTTCACCCATCCTCATGGCCCATACCCGTAGCCAAGAACTAGAGTCTCGCTTCAACACCTTGCAATCTGGTTTTCTCGAGACCCAAAAAGAAGTGCAACAATTCAGTGCTACTATTGCCTCCCATGATGCATCCATTAATACCACCATAAATGCATCTGTAAATGCAACCGTGCAGTCCGCAATGGCAGAATTCAAACACAAATTGACCACCTAGATTGAATCTATCTTTGCATCACTCTGCACCAAACTCAAGATCCCTACCGATGACTCTTTTCCTGATGCACATACAAAAACTGAAGGTGAAACTTCTTCCGAATCCTTTTCAGCCCCATCACTTTCAACAAGACATACGCCTTCCGCGGGTGGATGTAACCAAGTTTGATGGCTCAGACCCCACTAGTTGGGTCACCCAAATGGAACATTATTTCTCTCTCTACAACATTACAGATGACTTGGCGAAACTCCGGTATGGTGTTCTCCATCTAGATCAAGAACGCTGACAATGGTGGCAATGGAGAAAAACTTCCTATCAAGGGTATATTGTTTGGACCCAATTTGTGACTAAGATTTATGAATGCTTTGACACTGACACCAACCATTTGGGCCATTCGAAAAAATTGAAACAATCAGGCATAGTAGAAGACTTCATAGCTGCATTTGAGCACCTGGCTTTTCGATCAGAGGGCATGCCTGATTCTTTCTTTTGAGAGTGTTTTATCAGTGGTCTCAAGGAGGAGATTCGGGTTGATGTCCTCATGGCTCGACCTACGACTTGGGTGGAGGCTTCTAAAAAAGATAAAGAAGCACAACAAATTGTTTCCTCTCAAAACCGTAAGCCTTCCTTTATCCCTCTCCCTAAACCAGTAAACCCCACTACTCCCTCCACCCCATTAAAGATCCAAAAATTGACCAGGGCTGAAATAGTTGAATGCCAACTCAAAGGCCTCTGTTATAATTGTGATGACAAATATTTCCCAGGCCACAAATGTAGGGAACAAAAGATTTTTATGGCCATCTCTGAGGATATTCCAGAAGAGGATGTTGACACTCCCCTTGTGCCCGAGTCACCAGAAATCACTGACATAAACCCTCCCTCTGACCCTCCCGAAGTGGAACCAATCATTTCCCTCAATTCTCTCACCAACTTCTCTTCACCGCAAACCCTCAAGTTAATCGGTTACATCAAGCACCGAAAGGTCATCATTCTGGTTGATAGTGGCAGCACCCATAATTTTATTCATCGCTGCATTGCCCAAGAAACCCATTGCTACATCCATGCTGTCAACAATTTCCAAATCATGATTGCCAATGGTGGTTCTATGAAATGCGGCGGGTGCTGTGAAAATGTACGTCTCCAAATCGGTGACTACCACCTAAAATCCCATATGTTTGCTATTGAAATGGGCGGTTGTGACATTGTGTTGGGTGAAGACTGGCTAAGGGCTTTGGGTCCCATTGTCATGGATTTTCAGAACTTAACCATGCAATTCGACCAAGGAGGCCACCGATATAAATTCCAAGGCATGACTGCTGGTTCACCTGAGGTCATCAGTTCTCATCGCATGGAAAAACTGCTCAAAAAAGGTCATTCTGGTGTCATTGCCCAACTCCATGCCATACAAGTCACAGATACACCCCCAGTGCCCCATGACCTCCAAGCCCTCCTTTCTAAACATCAAACAATATTTTCCACTCCCCAAGGACTCCCTCCTTCCTACAGTGTTCATGATCATTCCATTCCCCTTGTCCAAGGAAGCCTTCCCTCCAATATACGTCCATATCGCCACCCCTTTGCACAAAAAAATGAAATTGAAAAAATGGTCCAGGAACTCCTTATTGCTGTCATCATCCATCCTAGTATGAGCCCTTACTCCTCTCCAGTCGTCATGGTACTGAACAAAGAAGGTTCTTGGAGAATGTGTCCTAACTTCCGTGCTCTCAACAAACTGACCATCAAAGACAAATTTCCCATTCTTGTCATTGATGACCTCCTGGATGTATTGAGTGGCACCCAATTCTTTACCAAACTTGATCTTCACTTGGGCTATCACCAGATACGTATGAAAGAGGCCAACATTCCCAAGACCACCTTTCGCACTCATGAGGGACACTATGATTTTTTCGTCATGCCCTTTGGTTTGTGTAATGCCCCCTCCACCTTCCAGAGCCTCATGAACCATGTCTTCCACCCTTTTCTCCATCATTTTGTCTTAGTTTTCTTTGATGATATCCTTATCTATAGCAAAACCTGGACATACCATCTTACTCATGTGGATCAAGTTCTCCGCCTACTCTCTCAGCACAAACTTTTCTTGAAATAGTCCAAATGTGCTTTTGGTGCCTCAAAAGTAGAATACTTGGGTCATATGGTGGGAAAGGATGGCGTCAGGGTGGACCCGAAAAATATTGAAGCTATACAAGACTGGCCACACCCAAAGACTCTCAAAATCTTGCGTGGATTTTTGGGCATCACAGGGTATTATCGCAAGTTCGTTAAGAACTATGGAAAGATTGCAGCACCTCTCACGACTCTCCTAAAAAATAACTCTTTCACTTGGACTCCAACCGCTGCTCAAGCTTTTCAAACCTTGAAGACGACCATGTGCACCACTTCGGTTCTGGCCCTTCCTGACTTCACAAAGACCTTTGTGTTGGAATGTGACACCTCAGGGAAAGGAATCGACGCTGTCCTTATGCAAGAGGGTCGACCTTTGGCCTTCACTAGCAAGCAACTGTCTGAAAGGAATCTGGGCAAACCCATTTATGAAAAAGAAATGTTGGCGATTCTACATGCCGTTGAGTTGTGGCGTCCTTATCTCTTGGGGAAACGCTTCCAAATTAAGACCGACCATCAAAGCCTCAAGTAATTTTTGGAACAACGCATTTCCTCCCAAGAACAACAAAAATGGGTGACTAAGCTCTATGGATATGATTATGAGATCATTTACAAGAAGGGTAAAGACAATGTCGTGGCGGATGCACTGTCCCGGAAATATGAAGACGAAGGATCCCTTTTTTCTCTTTCCTTCATTGTTCCCGGTTGGCTCCAAGCTGTGTGCCAGGAATGGCTTCAAGATCCCAAAAGTTTGCATCTGATCCAACAAATGCAAAACAAGGCTCCGACTCCTCTAGGGTACTCCTAGCTCCAGGATGAGCTTTCTGAGCTTCATGCTATACCCACAGCGGGGAAATCAAGGTTCACCAAAACATATGACCGAGTCAAACGTTCTTTTTTCTGGGATGGTACAAAACAGGACATCTGTAAGTTTGTCGCTAAATGTGAGGTGTGTCAATGCAACAAGGGAGAAACAGTCAAATCTCCAGGCACCCTCCAACCACTTCCAATTCCCCCTGCTATTTGGAAGGATATCTCTATGGACTTTATTACAGGCTTACCCAAATCGGGGAATAAATCAGTCATAATGGTGGTGGTGGATCGCCTTTCCAAGTATGCTCATTTTTGCGCTCTTCACCACCCATTTAATGCATCCACGGTGGTGCAAATTTTCATGGACCAGGTCTTCAAGCTTCATGGCATGCCACACTCTATTGTTTCTGATCGAGACCCAAATTTCACAAGCAATTTTTGGCAAGAACTGTTTAAGCTACAAGACACACAATTACATCTCATCTCAGCTTATCATCCCCAGACGGATGGTCAAACGGAAGTTGTCAACAAGTGTTTGGAAACATATCTGAGGTGCTTTGCCTCTAAAAAACAACACTAGTGGGCTCAATGGTTACCCCTTGCCAAATGGTGGTACAACACTACATACCATACAACCACTCGCATGACTCCTTTTGAAGCAGTATATGGACATAAGCCACCTTCAGTTCTCTCATACTTACCGGGTACCTCGAAGGTCTAGGCTGTTGACCAAACACTTACAGTTTGAGAGGATATCCTTTGTACCCTTAAAGAGAACTTGTTCATGGCACATAATAGAATGAAGCAGCAAGCAGATCAAGGTATCTATGAACATCAATTTGCAGAAGGGGATCAGGTGTTTCTGAGACTGCAACCATATAAGCAAACTTCGCTCAAGGCTGAGCATTGTCAGAAGCTAGCACCCAAATTTTATGGCCCTTACACAGTTCTCAAGCATGTGGGACAAGTTGCATATCAGTTAGCTCTGCCCAGTCAGTCGAAGCTACATCATGTTTTTCATGTTTCATGCTTGAAGAAGGTGATTGGAACCAGGTTCCAAATTCAAACCAACCTTCAAGAGTTAGCTGAAGAAGGATCCATTTGGCTACAGCCAGAAGTAGTTTTGGACCAACGTGAGCATCACCTGCGTCAGAGAACCATCAAGGAAGTGCTAGTACAATGGAAAGATATGACTCAAGAATATGCCACTTGGGAACCAGCTACCATTCTGCAACAGTTTCCACATCTCAAGCCTTGAGGACAAGGCTATTTTTAAGGGGGCGGACATGTTAAGGTCCTAACCCGCACATAGGTTGATCAATGTATTCGGATGTAATAAAGGTCAATATTAATAAGGCCTTTCAATAAAATAGAATAAGGCAGATGTAAGAATACCTAATAGAAGCTTCCGCTTCCAGAAGGATCTTCCTCTAGATGCTTCTCTTAGTAGACATATTTAGTATAAATAAGGGTTGAGGGTATGAAAACCCTAGCTTGGATATTATTGTAACGGAGCGCTGCTCAATTGGAGGTTACCCCCTCGAAGAGGCCTATGAACATTGCTTTCTGAATCAAAGTGCTATTTCTATTGCTATTCTTATATCATTTCTGTGTTATTGTGAAGATTATGATGGATATTTTACTGTTATTCTTCCATTTCTAGCATTTTATTTCTATTCTGCATATTTTATATATCTGGTATATTACAGTCACCCCCAACTGGAGGAAACACCACCACCACTAGGAGCAGATGAAGGAATATTGAGGTCATATCTCTAATCCCTCATTGATCTCAAAATCCTTGTGCACTACGCAAAAGAGAAGGAAACCCCACCAACAGATTTCCTACTCTTCTCGAGTTACGCAATCTGATCCAGCTCCCTAAAGCAACCCCATTTCTTACCACTCCACCAAGTAATTCAATTGCTACTACAGAGTCCTCAACCGTATGCAAGAAAGGTTTATGAACCGATTTCACTTGTGCCATATGCTCAAAACATGGCCATTACACCCATCATTTCCTGGCTCTACCTTAATTCCATGAAACATTAGCCGCAATATGCTATATATCCTTGCCTAAGCCCCCTCAATATCTCCCTACTGCTACTCACATCACTAACATTCGTTATGATTCTTCATCAGTTTCCTAGAGAATGAGGTACCATCCAGAATATCATGACATTTAGTTCATGTCAAGAGAACCATCACACCTTGTACATGATATCCCTTCTATGTCCTCATCCTCTGAGGACAACAACACTTACCTGTTGACGGTTCCCCCTGCTATATCCTAGGATCCCTTGTCTTCTCACATTTTCCACTATGGGGAAACTTTTCTTATAAACACATGACCTTTGGGTTAATCAATGCAGGGGAAACCTTCCAAAGGGCCATGGCCGTGGATTTTCGGGGACTAATTAAAAAATTTGTAGTAGTTTATTTGGATGATGTGACTGCATATTCAAACAATAGAGAGGATTACATCCAACATTTAACCTAGATTTTCGAAAGGTGTAGGAAATACAGTGTATCCTTAAACCCTAAGAAAACTATCTTTGGTGTCGAGGAAGGGAAACTAATAGGTCATATTATATCTCAAGAAGGAATTCTCATAGACCTAGAATAAATTAGGGCTATAGCTTAGCTTCCATTACTCCACAACAAAAAGGCTATGCAATACTTCTTTGGGAAAATCAATTTTGTGAGAAAGTTCACCTTTGATTTTGCTGAAACTATCAAATCCTTACAAAATATGATCCACAAAGATGCTAAATTTAAGTGGGATGATGAACAAAAAAGTTCTTTCAAGAATATTAAGACTGCAATATCTCAGGCCCTAGTGTTGCGAAGTCTTGACTTTAGAAAATATTTCTTCCTCTACACTTTTGCCTCTAACCAATCATTAGCTACAGTATTGACTTAGAAGGACGATGACAACAATGAGGCCCCGGTCTCATTTATGAGCACTAATATTCAGGGTGCCGAACTAAATTACCTTGCTATAGACAAGAATGCTTATGCGGTGTAGAAGGTAGTGAAACACTTTAGATCTTACATCCTAAAGAACCACACAAAATTCATTGTGCCTCATCCCATAGTCTGATCCCTATTCACTCAGTAGGAGATGAAGGAAAGAAGAGGGAAACGAATGGTAGTGGTCCAAGAATTTGATCTCGATATAAAACCTGCCAAACTGGTTAAGGGAAAAGGATTATGTAAACTAGTAGCTGAATCCCAGGACCAAGTAAATGAAGACCCCGGGAGGGAGAATGAATTGGCATTATGGTATAGTGAAGCTTCATACGTATCCCTAGGGTAGGAGTCTTGGTATGGGAGATTATCTTATCTCCTACACCATGGGACGTGCCTAGAAAACCTAAACCCTAAGGAAAGGAGAGCTCTCAGACTAAAATCGGCACAATATTGCCTCATAAATTCAATTCTCTTCTGCGTTAATTACGATGGGGTACTTTTAAGATGACTCAAACGAGAATACACAATCAAGGATCTAAAGGAGCTCCATGATGGTCCTGCAGGTGGACACTTCACAAGGAACACCACCGCTCACAAAATAATGAGAGTTGACTATTATTGGCCTACTCTAATTCAGGGATTCTCACACATATGCTAGAAACTGTAAAACTTGTCAAATAAGCACAGGGAGGGAAAAGAGAACATCTTTCCCACTCCAACCTATGGACTTCTCCAGGCCATTCGAGCAATGGGGGTTAGATATCATAGGAGAAATTAAACCAATTTCTTTAAAACAACATAGATACATAATGACTTCCACATACTATTTCACGAAATGGGCAGAGGTCGTCCCTCTGACTCATGTGAACAAAAAGGTGTTGATCCAATTCATAGAACAACAACTGATCACATGGTTTGGTATGAATTCCATCATTGTTTTCGATAATGCCACTTACTTTTCTTCCACCCTATTAACAATTTTTTCTCTAGACAAAGGAATCATAATCATATACTTTGCAAACTACTATTCAGAGGGGAACAAAGTGGAAAAATCAACCAACAAGAACCTAGTGAGGATATTAAAGAAAATAGTTGCAGACAACCAGAGGAATTGGAACAATTCACTTCATAATTCCTTGTGGGATGATAGAGTAACACCCAAGGAGGCTATAAGGAATCCCCCTTACTTTTTGGTATATGGACAAGAAGCCATTCTACCAAATAGGCTATATCTTCCATCTCTTCAACTTGCTCAGGATTCTAGAGGACAACCCTCATCGATTATTCAAAAAAGAATTGATACCCTCCTCATGCTGGAAGAAGAAAGGGAGAAAGAAAAAACAAAGTTCATTTCTCATCAGCAGATAGTTAGAAGGTGGTTTGACAAGCATAAGGCCAAAAATAACAATTTTGAATTAGGAGACTTAGTCCTGAAATGGGACAGAGCGAATGAGCTGAAGGGAAAACATTCGAAGTTTCAGAATATATGGATTAGAACTTTTTAGGTAGCCGAGAAACTTGGGTTAGGCACGTACCAATTGTAAAATCCTAGGGGGGAACCTGACGCCCTCCCGGTGAATGGCCAAGCCCTAAAACAATATTTCTTTAAAAAAAAATAAAATGTTTGTGTTTTCATGATATTTTGTTTTTAGGTAGGTTGATTGCAGAGTCCTTCATTTTTGTTTTCTTGTTATAGTGTTTTATGCGCTTTGAACATTGTGTTCCGAAAGGAATTGGTTGACCTTAGTTCATGAGATATAACTAATTCTGTTCCTGACTCATGCTTACATACAACACAAGAAGCATTGGGAGAATCATGGTTGTTTTGAAGGAGTTTTGTATCTAACTTATGCAAATAAACAACTGTGGAAAAGTGATGAAGTGTCCACTTTGTGGTCTGGTAAAACATAAAGGAAAATATGGTAAGCTGGGAAGGACCACATGTACCTCAAGAAAGAGCCAACAAAAAATTTCTTTAACCTTCTCATTTTGAAAATAACAGACGTCCTCCTCTCCCACTCCGTCAGGGAATTCTATCGAAATAAAATCAATTATATCAAATGAGTGAAGTAGGAGAGTTTATGCAGATAACTCAGCCGGGGCTATGGACGCTCGCTGGAAGCGGAGAAAGGTCTATGATGTCAGGGTGACTCCTCTAGGGCTATGGATACTTGCTGGCAGCAGAGCAACACCGTAGCAGGTGAATGATGATAACTAAAAATCCTAGTGCCAGGGAAATTCACCAACCAGGGAATTTCAAATGCAAGGATAGAAGAGGCTTTGATAAAGAAACTAGTTAGGTTCTTAAACAACTTCTGCATTAGCTGGGCCTGAGGAAGGAATATATATTCTTATTTTTCCCAATAATTTTCCATTTGTTGAGCACTCAACAAACCCTAAAAAAGGATGATCAAATTTTGTCATTTTTGGGTACCACTTGTTTTCTTCACTATCTGACTCGATTTCATTTTAGGAAATGGTTTATCTTTGCTTTGTTTTTCATGTCTCTTATCACCTAGTCAGGTTTGTTTGAACTTATGAAACCTAATATCTAAAATACATTAACACTTGAATTAAGAATCAACAACTAAACACTGCAACTAACGCACTCAGGTTCGACATCGGAAATAATTCAAGTAAGTAAAGGAAACACAAAAAAATAATAGTCACCGAGCACCGATCCTCATCAACATCGGAAGAAGGTGTGTTGACAAAGGGAGAGACCCAGGGTTCATCTCCAAGAGTGCACCAACAAGACCTAACTACTGGCCCTTTTGGAAACACCTGCGAAGTAGATGTAGTCTCACCTGAAGTAGCAATAGGGGGTTGTAGGACACATGTGTCTACAACGAGAGGAAATGGAAAATTGATTCAAAGCAACTACACACAGTAACCTAGTATTCTTGATCTTCCTTAGGCCTACTGCACAATTTATATCTTATATCTAACACAATATAACAATAGCAACATATCAAATGACAAAGAACCCAACATCAATCACACATAACACAAGATATACATGGTTCACCCTCTCTCTAGGGCTACATCCATAGAACTATCCTTTATAATATATTAATATGAAAGCATACAGTTCTTATCTGCACTCTTAGCTTGTAGATCTCTCTCTCTTCCTCTCTCTCCCCTCCCTACACACCCAGCTGAAGGGTTGATCTTCACATCCAACTGAAGATCTTATAATACGTAAGAACCTCTCACTCATCACTTCTCTCTCACACAGTAGTAATCACTCAATCACACACTAAGAATGAACTCTCAACTAAATTAGCACCATCCCATCCCAAGTCCTTTAGACCTTTATTTATACATTACAATATCTCACCAACAACCTTAGGTCGAAACCTAGGTGTCCAAAAACCTAAATACCAAAACCCTAGGTGTCTAGAATCCTAGGTCAACTTGACCTACATTTTCAGGGCTTCACCAACCTATCTTTCCCTCCTTCTCACATAGTGCTCCAAAGCATCCAACGATGGATTTGTCCACTTGCTGAGTTGTCCACGATCCATCTTCCTTACTGATCTGTCATCCTCGATCTCCTCATCCAATGACATGCTTTAGCTTACTTCACACCGTATTTTGTTCTCTTCTACTCACTTCGACCTAGTATCAGTCACTGTGTCTTCCATGCAGTTCATATTCCATATTTTCTTCTTTACTCTTCACTTACTTCCATACCCAAGGGCCAAAAGGCCCCCAACACTCACTTGTGACTTGTCCCTAGGCACTTCAGATATGATCCTTCTGATTTTCTTCGACTCAAGGCTGCCTGGAGTAGCCTGTGCTCTTTCCTCCCCACTGTGTGCATACTATCTTTTCTATGTCTAGTACCAAGTTTTGACTGCACCTGGTACCTGGACCCTTTTCCTTATGCTTTTAGTGAGAGCTACGAGGCAGCTAGTTTTCATAGTATAATTTCAACCGACTCTTGCTCACCAAATCTTCCTTCCATTCCCCATTCAATGTCTTCAAATTCACAACTCCTCCTTTTGTAACATTAGCAACCTTATATGGCCCAAGCCAATGTGTTCTGAACTTTCCTGGATGCTTCATGAACTTACTGTCATATACCATAACCAAATTTCCTTGCTTAAATGCCTTCTTCTTGATGTGTCTTTCATGGTAGGCCTTTTTTCTTTCCTTCTGTACCTGCTGATGGAATCTTGCAATAAATTTGTCTTTTTCTAGCTTGACGAACTGTGTGAGCCTCTCTTGAACAATGCCAGTGCCATCCATATCTGTAAAGGCTGCGATTCTTAATCTTGGAACCAAATATTGCATAGGGACAACTGCTTCGATACCATAAACCAACTTAAAGGGGGTCTGCATGGTCAGCTTCTTGCAAGTGGTTCTGTAGGCCAATAATATTGCTGGTACTCTTAAATCCTAGTCATCCTAGTTCACACTAAAAATATTTGTCAACGTTGTCTCCAATATTTTATTGAATGCTTCAACTGTCCCGTTTTCTTGTGGATGGTAGGGTGTGCTCTTCTAATGATGGACTGCAAATTCCTCAGTCAAGGGTTCAACGGTATTATTGATGAAATGTGTGCCTTGATATCTCATAAGGATCTTCAGGCATCCAAACCTGGTTATGATGTCATCAAATATGAAACATGCAGATGTAGTTGCACTACAATCCTTAACTTCTCTTGCTTCGACCCATATGGTCAAATATTCTGTCGTAGTGATTATGTATCTGGTTCCTGTGTGCTTCCCTAGTGGGTTTATATGTCCCATGAAGTCAATGGCCCATTTCTCAAATTCTTGTAGGTTCACTTGTGGTACTAAAGGCATTTCATCTCTTCTGGACAGTTTTCCAACTCTTTGGCATACATCAAAGGCTCTGTAATAGTCCTTAGCATGCCTGTGTAAGGTAGGTCACCAAAGGCTAGCTCTAAGAACTTCTGCGTTGTTTCTTTCCCTGCGTAGTGTCATCTAGTGATGCCTTCATGAGATTCTATGAGGATCAACGATCATTCTGTCTCCATAACACACCTCCTCAATATCTCACCAGGCCCCATATTGTATAGTTTTCCAGCTATAAGTGAAAAGTCGGTAGCCCGCACTACCAACTGTTTCTTTTGGGTGATTGTATATTCACTCAGTGCCATTCCTGTTGACATGAACTGGACTATCTCTGTGAAGTGATCATCAATATTTCTAATGGCCAACAACTGTGCATCCGATAGTGTATCCTCCAAAATAGTAGGCTCTTCTCCATGTTCCAACTTTGACAAGTGGTCAGGACCTTTGTTCATTCTTCCTGGCCTAACCACAATCTCAAAATCATATTCCTGAAATAGCAGAAGCCATATGCATATTATCCCCCCCAACACTATCTTTTTGACTAGGTATTTCAACGTGGAGTGATCAATAAACATTTTAAAGTGTCCTCCCAACAAGTAGTGGTGAAACTTCTGCAATGCATACACCACGGCTAACCCTTCTCTCTCAGTGGTGGTGTAATTAATTTCAGCTATTGATAGCTTCTTGGTAGAAAAGGCTAATGGGTGGTCAATTTCTCCAGTTCTCGGTTGTGCTAACACAACTCCTAATGCAATAGAAGATGCATCGACATGTACGTGAAATTCCTTGCTCCAATCTAGGAAAACCGGAATAGGCGCAGTAACCATTTTTTGTTTCAGTGTGTCGAAACTCTGCTAGCATTCTTTTGTCCAATTAAACTGACAGTCTTTCTTCAAAAGATTCTCCATGGGTGCTATGATCTATGCATAACCTTTAATGAACTTCCTATAATATCCAGTGTGTCCCAGTGCAGTGCGCAGCTGTTTGACTAAAGTAGGAGGGGGAATATCAACTATAATGGAAATCTTAGATGGGTCTACTAGCAGTCCTTTCTTACACACAATATGACCTAATAATACTCCAAAGGGTGAAAATAAGATGCACTTATTCAGGTTCAATGTAATCTGACACTGCTTGCACTTATCCAACATTAGTATTAAACATTCAATATGATTTTGTAATAAGCTAAAAACAGTCCAATCATTAAAATATGCTTCGAGGAATTTATGTAAAAAGTCCTTGAACGCTTCGACCACCACCCTGGAAAAGATGGCTGGGGCATTCTTCAATCCAAATGACATCACTGTATACTAGTAGGATCCCCATATTGTTGCAAATGTGGACTTATGGTGATCTTCCTTGGCAATCCAGATCTAATGGTATCCTGAAAATCCATCTATAAAAGAATATACCTGCCATCCTCCTACATTATCCAACAGTTCGTCAGTAAATGGTCTAGGGAATGGATCATGCAAACAAGCATCTTTCAGCTTCCTGATATCTACATAGATCCTAATTTCTCCTACCTTCTTATCTTGTACCACCATAGGGATAATCCACTATCACTCTTCAACAGGTTCTATGATTCCTTCTTCCAACATTTTGTCAAGTTCAATCTTCACTTTTTCCTTATATTTCGGGTTCAATTTGTAGGGTCTCTATTTAATTGGCCTTGCATCTGGTTTTAAAGGGATCCTCATCTCTCCCATGGGACCTTTAATGCCCTTCATATCAGTGAAAGTGGTTGGAAACAAGTCCTGATATTCATACAATAACTTTGTGATCTTGTCAATAGTGGAAACATCCCAATAATCTCCAATATTTGCAAGCTTCAGTGTTTTCTATGTTCCAATATTGACTTTCTTGATCTTGATCGGCTTTACAATGAAAGGTAGTTCAACTCCTGGTCCTTCTATGTCTCTTTGGCCTTCTTTTTCAGCGATGTTCACCTTCCTAGGATCATCATCTTCGTCAACATTGATATTGTAACAACCTTGCAGTTTCTGGAGAGGCACAGTCCATTCGTCATCTTCTTGTTCCAAAGGGAGGCTAGGTGCCTCCTCAGATACTTTTTGTCTTACAATTTGTAATGCTTGATCCACTATAGGATATTGGCTTTCAAGAAAAAAGGTAATTACAAAGTTCTGGGTCAAACCTTATTGGCCCTCGGTTATGGAAGGAAGTGAAGAACAAGGAAGAAAAGGTGAAAAGAGAACTTTGTGAGAGACATAATGAATGTCGCTAGGTCGAAGTGAGAAAAAGAGAAGAAAATATGGACCGAAGCGAGGAAATGCAAGCCATAGGATGAAGATATCAAGGATGACAAATCAACAAGGAATATGGATCGTGGACAACTCATCAAGTGGAAAAATTCACCATTGGATGCTTTGGAGCACCACATGAGAAGGAAGGAAAGACAGGCTAGAGAAGCCTAGAAAAAGAGGGTCATGTTTACCTAGGGTTTTAGACACCTAGGGTTTTAGTATATAGGTTTTTTGGCACCCAGGGTTCATCCTAAAAACTATCGATGAGGTTTTGTAATGTATAAATAGAGGTCTAAAGGGCCTAGGTGTTGTTCATAATTTTGTATTACAATATTGTTGTTGATATAGCTATACTATTGTGTGAGGGCTCATTATATTGAGAGAGAGAAGTGTTGAGAGAGAGGAAGCCTTCTAGTATTTTAAGATCTTCTGTTGTGTGCAGAGGTCAAGTCCTACAGTTGGGTGCACAAGAAGAGGAGAGAAAGAGAGAGAAGACAGAGGATCTGCTAGCTGAGAGCGTAGATAAGAACTGCATGATTTACCTTAATGAATCATAAGCACAGTTCTATGGACATATCCCTAGAGAGAGGGTGAAATGCTTACATCTGTTGTTGTGTGTGTGATTGATGCTTTGATCTTTGTCACTGTTATATTGTTACCTGCCTTATTATATTAGATCAAATCTATAGCTATGAAGGATAGATCTAGCTTGTTGAATGATAGATGCATGATGTATTGCTATTGTAATAGATCCACTTGATATTCCTCTGGTTGTAGACATCTCTGTCCTGCAACCCCCTCATAGCTTTTTTGGGTGAGACTGCATTTGCTTCGCAGGTGTTGCCAAAAGGGATAGTAGCTAGGGATTGTTGGTGTGATCTTGGAGCTGAACCCTAGGTCTGGCCCTATGCCAACAAATGGTTCCATTGCCGAGACAGGAATATTCATGAGGGAATGTCAAGGTGGTTCCCATCAAAGACAAAGATTCAAAAGTGGATAGAACATCAAGAGAAGGACTTCCATGAAGCCCAGAACAAGAACCCTAATCTTAGTACAGAATATTGGTTGGAGAAATATATCTTTACTGACATTCATGAGATATTCTTTGGAGGGATCCATCAGGAGCTACATGAGTGGTTAGCTAGGTTAGAAGATACCCAGTTCGAGATAAGACCTATATCTCCTATAGTTTGGACATCGAAATTGATCCAGAAGGTTAAAAGGGTTGATAACGTTGTATTGAGGTAAATATATCACTGCCTTGATAGTACCATTGGAGGGTATATCACCGAGTTTGCTGTTGACAGAGTAGAGTCATACAAGCAAGCTGAAAGATATTTTTTTAAAGGACCCAGAGGAAATTTTTTACAAGTTGATGCAGATAAGCAACCCTCGGGCCGAGATCCGCTCACAGGATCATTTCAAATATTCCCTGAGACGAAGCATCTCCTTTGGATCCCTATCAAAACCTCAACATTCGATCCACAGGTCCTTCCACTTCCCCACGCCTCTAATGCGACCACGACCTTTTCCCAAAAAAAGGGATTTCGGATTTTGGGACTTCGCAAGTCCTTCTGTCGAGAGTCTCTACCTCCTCAATCCTCCGAAACTCGAAATGCCAAAATGGCCTTAATGGTGGTTAGCCCCTGGCCAAAACCTGTTCCATGTGACCACCTTCCTCATGACCACAACCTACCTCCAAAGGCGCATCGCTTCACAAATTCGAGACTTCTGATGCCAAGCGTCCTGATTTTGTCTTCGGGATGGCTGAAATACCGATCCCCGAAATCCCAAAATCCTTGGTTGCTTTCTCCTCCAAAGGAAGCATCGTGTTTCGCGACTTTGGGACTTCCGAATGTGAAGTGTTCCAACTCCTTCTCCTCGAGATGGCTGAAATGTCGATTCCTGAAATCCCGATAATAGGTGTGACCGCAGCCCCACTCCTCGCTACATCGTGTTTCGAGACTTCGGGGTTTTCATCCCCAAGAGCCCTGGAAGATTTTCCAATTATCAAAGGCCTCGTCCTTTTTCCCCTGCTTCGAAGCCTGCGTTTTTGGCTTCTGTCGACGTTCTTGAAACTACTGACCCTCCTGAGCTTCCTTGAACTCAAACCCTCCAAAGGGTTTTCCTGGCCTTTCTGCTCCTCCTTACAGCTATGGGCCTGTGCGTGAAAGCACTTCTCCTCCTGAGGTTTGTCCTCTTTGAATCCTTAAAGGATATTTCGGCCTTTGCGCTCCTTGCAGTGTCCCTACACCCATGAAGGTGCTATCCATCCTGAGCTTCTCTGTTGCTCAGACCTTTAAAAGTCTCAACCCCTTTTCTCTCCCTTCAAGGGGAATATAAGTGCCCTCTTGGCAACTTATGCTCAAGCACTCTTTTCTAAGCTTACAGGGTATTCAACAACCCTGTGAAGGTCCTCATGTGACACTTCTTTTTCCTTAGAACTCTAAGAGTTCTCTGTGCACTCTGGCACCTGCTCAATGCCCTCCTGGCAGATCTCTACAAAACCCATAGTGGTTCTAGTCTTCTCCTCTGAACTCAAACAAGAGTTCTCTCCTTGTGACTTCTATACACGCGCCTAATGCCCTCTTGGCAGAGCTCTACATAACCTTCAATAA
Organism: Picea engelmannii; assembly: GCA_009831015.1. Classification (NCBI taxonomy): domain Eukaryota; kingdom Viridiplantae; phylum Streptophyta; class Pinopsida; order Pinales; family Pinaceae; genus Picea; species Picea engelmannii. The sequence continues at coordinate 543,647 of ML777862.1, forward strand.
TTCTGTATTCTCTGTGCCTTCCTCTACACAATATTCACCTCCAAGGTTTTTAGCAACCTTGAGGTTTCCTCCTAAGTCAATGACTTTAGCTGGTGCGCCCTCCTGGCATGTCCTTTCCCAAATTCCACAGAATTCAGGAGTGCATCTATGCACTGCATTTCAGAACCCGCAACGTTTTGTCACACCCTCTTGGCATGAAGCCTCAAAGAACCCCAAACCTGAAATCAAAGAACCCACAGATAGAAGAACCTATCTATCCCTGCAATTGCACATCTACAACATATAAAGAACACACAAAGACATTCATAAACACATAAAGACACAGAGAAACTCATGTAGGAAATCTGCTCTTTATATTAATATGAAATGCCTCCTTTACAAGGTGTTCTTGAGCTCAGACTTTGGCAGAGTCTCGGCTCCTTCTCTCCTCTACTTTAACTCTCGCAGAGATCTCCTATATCTCGACTTTGCTCGACTTACCCAACTACTTCTAACTCATCCTACATACAAAGGATCTTTTACATGAGGGGGCTCTTCCAGCTCTTCCCTCCATCCTCACCAACCCTATTCAATTACATTAACTTTGCATTGAATGGGCTATCTAGTCTAGATCAGAGCTAGATCAAGCCTTACAACCATTAAAGGCCTTCTTTAACTACAGCCTACTCAAAGGAACTTCTTTGGCTCTACCAGCCTTACAAACATTTAATACAAATTTCAAATTCAAAATTTGAAACGAGAGGGTTGTACCTCTCCTTCTTCATTGAATGCACGTTGTGCTAGATGGATGGCACATGGCTGGCTTGGAGCGATGCTCCTGCATCATACTCCTTTGCTGTGAAAAATTCATGAGCTCCTACTCATGAGATTCCCAACATCATTGTTGAAATCCACCTGGATCCAAAACAACTCTTTGGAGCTGTTCATCTGCTCCACTTATCTGTTGCTGCTGCTGCTGCTATTCTGCTACTACGACAGACCCTCTTCTGCTCATCCTTTCTTTTCTAGCAGTCTCTTGTGCTGAATTCAACATCAACCTCCTAACCTGCTCTATCTCCTCGTCCAGCTGCTCCCATGGCTGGCTCTATGTATGCAGTCTCCTTAGCTGCATTTCTTCTCTACAAATGGGTAGATCATCACGATCTCCCATGTCATCCTCTTCATTCTCTGTGGCACTAAGTGTCCACTTTGCTGCAAAGTTCAGCTTCATAGTCCTATCACTAATATGTTTCTCTTCTTTTTCCTATGACAACTCTGCTGCTGCCATATCTCTTTATGTTGGTTCAAGTCCAACCTCTCCCAGCGGCTCCTTGGGCTAGTATGATCCTCCTTCATGTACTTCCAACTTGAATTGTTGGATGTGAATTCTCTACACTATGACCCTTCTCTTTAGGGTTCCAATCTTCTCACACAGATCAACAAAGCTCATGTTGTCTGCCTCTTCTTCTTTTTCTGCTACAAGCTCCAATGCTGCAGTCTTCTCAGCTTCTTGGCTGAAAATGTTGAGCCACTCCTCAAAATGCTCATATTCCTTTGCTTGGGAAGTCTCTGATGTCTGCTCCATTTCTCCGACAGTCACAATTGGATGCCTTTCCCCTATTGCTGCATCTGCAACACAGACTCTTGTCTCAACTAGGCTCAATGATAGGAATATCTGAATTCCTCCAATGATTAGAATGTCCTTCTGATCTTTTTCCTCTGTCAGCTCCTCTGGCTGATCCTAACTCAACTCTGAGTTCATGAGACTTTTACATGGCCTCACCTTCGTTCCCCTGCCCACCTATAAATCTGGACACTTTCTGTTGCCCTCTTGGTAGTCTATGAGATCCTCAGATCCCATCTCATTGCCCTCCTAGAAACATGAAATTTCCCTGCTGTTCTCCTGACAGTCTATGAGATCCCGCAACGATCTCATCTGATTGTCCACCTGGCAATTGGAAATTTTTGTTCTGTCATATTGGTAGTCTATGAGATCTTCTAGTGATCTCAGTTCATCCTCATCACTGAGATTTCTCCCAGCCTATGGCTCACAGACGTGAACCACTTTCTCTTCTGGTTCATTGAGGTCTTCAGCATGCCTCAACCACCCTCTCAATAGTCTCCGCTGTCTTCTGGCCAAAAATTTCTGAATTGGCCATCTCACCTTCGCTTTCATGGGCCATTCATATAACCAATGTGGCTTTGCATCCTTCTACATCCGTAGTGCAAGTTCCTCCATCCTCACTTTGATCTTGGCGAGTTCTTTATCCATCTCATCCTTTCTCTGCTACTGATGGATCTTCTTTCCACTGCGTGCATGGCCTTCAGTAGCCATATTCCTGCCTTCAATATTCCCTCCTAGAAAATCTGTTGCTGTCACTCTGCAACCCTGAGTGCTTCCAGTGTCCCCTACAGTCCTCCCGATTGTCTTCTTGATTGTTGTGTACCTGCGAGCAATCACCACAGAGTCTCAATACTCTGCCTTCGTATGATACCAAACTGATGTGTATCAGAGTACTCTTTCTCCTCTTGCTTCCTCTTCCTACAATATACAAATAGAGTCAATCTCTGATACCACTTGATGCAGACCAACATCCCTCAGGCTGAGATCCACTCACAGGATCGTTTCAAATCTTCCCTAAGCCGAAGCGGCTCTTTCGGACCCCTATCAGAACCTCAAAATTCAATCCACAGGTCCTTCCACTTCCCCATGTCTCTAACATGACCAAATCCTTTTCCCAAAAAAAGGGATTTCGGATTTCAGGACTCCACTAGTCCTGCTGTCGAGAGTCTTTGCCTCCTCTCCTCCGAAACCCGAAATGCCGAAATGGCCTTAATGGTGGTTAGCCCTTGGCCAAACCCTGTTCCATGTGACTGTTACACATTATTTTTGTCATCCCTATGATCGTTAATGTTGTAAACCTATCTATTTGCTTAAGAAGGGTCAGAGGCCTGAGGTCCTAAAGAGAGAAGGGAGAAGAACTTTTCCTGAGAAAAGAAGTTGCTTTTTCCTATGTAAAAACCTTATAAAAAGGGAAGTTCGCAGGTTGCTATATAGGCAGGGTGCAAGAATGACCCATTCTCGGAGGTTGCACTATAGCTAGGGTGCAAACACCTCGCAGGTTTCTCTATAGCTAGGGTGCAAGAATTCCAGCACGTGGGAAAAATGAGCGTTTTCTCGAATCTTCTAGAAGGAGAAACTTCTATGGTGAGGTGGCATCCGAATGGTTTGGATCTTACTCGCTTTCATGATTTAGTGGGATCATCCTAACCTCCTCACCTTATCCTCTTCAACTTATAAAATAAGAGGAGTTCTCATGGAGAAAGTTAGCTTGTGAGTTCTTGTTCTTGAGCTTTGTTAGCTTTGGCTTGGTTAGAGTGGCTTTGAGATTTTCTTTGTCAAGATAGATTGTGAGTAGCTATCAGATCTATGTTTTCAGAATCCTTGTAGAAAGAAGTGTGTTGGGAATGAAGGAAAGTTGGAAGGGACCTTACGACATCAAGGCAATGGTTGTAATCTCTCTTTCACATTTAATAGGATACAGTAATATGATTCTTTCCTATAAAGCTTGTTGTGTTTTATTGTATGATTCCTTGATCACATACATAGGTTTATATTGAGTTTATGCTATCGCTATCACTTTGGTTGGTTTGTGTTGTTTTGATCTTGGCTGCACAAGAGAACTGGAGTGAAGCGGGAGAAACAAAGACTAAAGGAAGCGATCATAAGGTATGTCCATGATTCTTGCCTCTTAGTAAATTCAATATTTAAAACTTAAGGAAAGCGTCGTATTCTATTTTGCTTTGTTCTAGATCTAGGTGGATCTAGGGAGATCGGTTTGTGTCCGCACCTACGGATTTATCCAATAACAGTGACCACTTTCCTCGTGACCACAACCTACCTCCAAAGGTGTGTCACTTCGCGACTTTCAACGCCAAGCGTACTGATTCTGTCTTCGGGATGGCCGAAATACTGATCCCTGAAATCCAAAAATCCTTGGCTTCTTTCTCCTCCAAAGGATGCATCACGTTTAGTGACTTCGGGACTTCCGATGCGAAGTGTTCGAACTCCGTCTCCTCGAGATAGACGAAATGTTGATTCCCGAAATCCCGATAATAGGTGTGACCACAGCCCCACTCCTCGCTACGTCACATTTCACGACTTCGGGGTTTTCATCCCCAAGAGCCTGTACTTCTTGTCTTTAGGACTTCCAAAATCCTGAATCCCGATATGCAAAAATGTTGGCTTCCTGTCGCGTCCCTTCAACGCTTCGGGGTTTCACTCTTCGGGACTTCATGATCCCCATTACAACCCTTTTTCTCTATTCTCATCTACGGGATCCCCTGTATGCCGAAATCTGGTATAATCCTTTTGGGGATTTTCTCGATGCCTTGATCACCGCCACATGTCCTCCTGTTGGACGGTCCCGATACTCTTGGTGTTTCGGGACTCCATGACCCCAACGAAACTGATCACTGGTCCTTCGAACTCCTGGTATATGAACTCCCAGTAGCTTCCCGATCACTGCCATGTGTCCTCCACAGATGGATGGCCCTGATCGCTTCGAGGATTCACAAGTTGTGAAGTCGAAAGACTCCTCCGTTTCTCTCTTTGATGCCCGAATCCCAGAAATACGAGGATCTCATGAAACGCATCCTCTAAGTGATGGATGGTCCTAATTCCTTTAGGACTTCGCGGATCGGGAGATCACGGTGCAATGATTCCATGACCCCTATACACTGTAATCCTTTAACTCTAAATTCCCAATGCCTCTGCCGTTTTAGGACTTTGACAAGCCTCCGCTAAGATCATATGCGAGATTAACTCATGCACACCTTCTCCCAGATCTGATGACTGTCGACGATCTGCGCGAGATCTAACGATAGTTGTAGCTTCTCCCTTGTGCACTCTTCTTCTTGCCTTGGAAGATTTTCCAATTATCAAAGGCCTCGGCCTTTGTCCCCTACTTTGAAGCCTGGGATTTCAGATTTTTTCGACGTTCTTGAAACCGCTAACCCTCCTAAGCTTCCTCGAACTCAAACCCTCCAAAGGGTTTTCCTGGCCTTTTTGCTCCTCCTTATAGATATGGACCTGTGCGTGAAATCATTGCTCCTCCTGAGCTTTGTCCTCTTTGAATCCTTAAAGGTTTCTTAAACCTCTGCACTCCTTGCAGGGTCCCTATAGCCACGAAGGTGCTATCCATCCTGAGATTCTCTGTTGTGCAGACCTTTAAGAGTCTCAACCCCTTTTCTCTCCCTTCAAGGGGAATATAAGTACCCTCTTGGTAACTTATGCTCAAGAACTCTTTGCTAAGCTTGCAGGGTATTCAATAACCCTGTAAAGGTCCTCCTGTGACACTTCTTTTTCCTTAGAACTCTAAGAGTTCTCTGTGCACTCTGGCACCTGCTCAATGCCCTCCTAGCAGATCTCTACAAAACCCACAATGGTTCTGGTCTTCTCCTCTGAACTCAAACAAGAGTTCTCTCCTTGTGCCTTCTATACACGCATTCAATGCCCTCCTGGTAGAGCTCTATAGAACCTTTAGTAATTCTATCTTGTCTGTGCCTTCCTCTGCACAGTATTCACCTACAAGGTATTTAGCAACCTTGAGGTTTCCTCCTGAGTCAATGAATTTAGTTGGTGCACCCTCCTGGCACGTCCTTGCCCAAATTCCGTAGAATTCAGGAGTGCATCTATGCACTGGCTTTCAGAACCTACGACGTTCTATCACACCTTCTTGGCATGAAGCCTCAAATATCCCCAAACTTGAAATCAAAGAACCCATAGATAGAAGAACCTATCTGTCCCTGCAATTGCACATCTACAACATATAAGGAATACACAAAGACATTCATAAACACATAAATACACACAGAAACTCATGGAGGAAATCTGCTCTTTATATTAATATGAAATGCCTCCTTTACAAGGTGTTCTTGAGCTCAGACTTTGGCAGAGTCTTAGCTCCTTCTCTCCTCTACTCTAACTCTCGCAGATCTCTCCTATATCTCGACTCTGCTCGACTTACCCAACTACTTCTAACTCATCCCACATATAAAGGATCTTTTACATGAGGGGGCTCTTTGAGCTCTTCCCTCCATCCTCACCAACCCTATTCAATTACATTAACTTTTCATTGAATGGGTTGTATAGTCCAGATCGAAGCTAGATCCATCCTTACAACCATTAAAGGACTTATTTAACTACAACTTTCTTAAAGGCACGACTTTGTCTCTACCAGCCTTACAAAAATTTAATATAGATTTCAAATTCAAAATTTGAAACGAGAGGGCTGCGCCTCTCCTTCTTCATTGAATGCGCAATGTGCTGGCTGGCGAATGGCTGGCTTGGAGCAATGCTCTTGCATCACAAGTCTTGAATTTGAGACTCAAGATGTTGTTGCATGAGAAGAACATATTGAATATATAGTAGATCGAGAAGATTTGAAAAGGCTAATGTTCATAAATTCGGACAACGACAATGACATAGAAGTGGGACATACACGTAGTGCAAGAGTATTTTGAGGGGTTCACCTTGAGATCCTCTTTAAGAAAAACTATGGGGAAGAGGGTTTCTACAGTGAAGAAGAGGCAAATTTGACAGACACAGAACATTCAGAACCAGTGGCGCTAGAGGAAGAAGCATCTGAAGAACTTCGCTGAAACGAGCCATAAACCTCAGGAACTACGCAGGATACTGAAGTAAGTAATATCAATCTTCTTGTTGTTTTAGAAACGCTAAGTAATCAGAACATTCCAAATCACCAGAGTCTGCAGAGCACTATTACTAGCAGCTCAACATCCACTCAGATAGGAAACCTGGGCAACTGCATGAAAGATGAGATGAGGCTCCCTATATTTAGAGGATATGGATATGATGATCCTGATCAACAATGGTTCCTGTGTGAGGCCATATGGAACATTAAAAATATTATCGATGAAGCTGTTAAAATAAACCAGTTTAGCACTACACTGAGAGACCGCACGTTAAGCTAGTACATGAAGCTTGTCCAAGGACTTGCGTAGCCTAAGCCATTGAATGATATCAAGAACACGTTGATTGCAGAGTTTAAGAAACCAAAGTCGGAGTCCCAATGTATTACAGAGCTGAAAGAGATCAAGCAAAAGGTAGACGAACCTGTTTGGGAGCTCGATTAGAGATTCAAGAACCTTATAGGAATATTGACCTTTAAGATCCCAGATGAGAAAACAAAGAATGATTCATCGCTGCTCTCTTACCACATATCAGAGTCCCCTTGATGCAACAAAATATTTCTTTGCAGGTAGAAGCATCGGAGATATCCATGAAGCTTTAATCAACCCCTATGGGAGAATCCAACTCAGGTATGAGTTAGATCTTGAGTCAGCTAACTAGTTTTCCTCTACAGGTCGAAGACATGATAAAAAGACAAGGGAAAAGACAAAAGATAAGACATCTGGAGTGTCATATGCAGATCAGAAGGTCATGACAAGGAGCACTGCCCTCTCTATTCAATGAATAATTGGCTTTTGGAGATCTTAGCCTCTTGAAGCAAGTTACCTTGGTGCAAAGTATGCAGAAATCGACATCACCCTGGTGAGTCCTATTACATGAAGAAATACGTTCAGACACCCACAAAATTGTATTGAACATTCTGTAAATCAGTAGGGAATGATGATAGATATTGCAAAGCTTATTATCTCATGCATGAAAGATCAAAAGACATATACAATATCCAAGGTGAAGTACATCAAGAAGGAAACAATGCGCAGTATAACTCCCCAGGAAGAGGAAAATTCAATCCTCACAGTGGATACAGAGGAGGAGGAGGAGGAGGAATGGGCTGAGGCCAAGGACAAATAATCTGTTATAACTACACACAACTAGGACATCTAGCAAGGGACTTTCAGAGCCCTTGTAGCACTTATAGTTATTGTAACTCCTTCGAGCATGCCATTGAGGACTGCCCTATGATGCTATCCAAGATTCAGGAAAGATGAGGACCCCAACATAACCCACAAGTGCAATTGATCTATGCTGAACCTTGCAGAGCAGACCCTAGAGTTGCTGTTATTAATCGAGGAGGCGCTACCATAGGAGCAAATAGAAGATCCAAAATTTTGATGCGAATAAAGAAAGACAAATCTTTGAGGAAGCAAGGCAAGAGTTCAAATCAGATCAAGGTTCTTCCTCCAAAACATGACCAGAAATCAAAGAATATGGGATGCCTCAGGGATTTGATCAGTCGACTTCACCAAAAGGGGGAAAAGAGGTTAGTAAGGTCATTGAATTTTTATACACTTGTATTAAGTTAATTCAGGATGAGAATGTTGTGAAAGAACTACAAAACTTAATCATTCAGTATGATCTAGGGAAGATAGACCCCTTACTGAATAGGGAAGTACACCAAATTGGTAAGAAGAGAAGGAAAAATAAAGAATTACATTTGAATGCTCAAATAGGAGAATATGATATAGACTATGTGGTCCTCGACTTGGGGTCGGAGGTCAATGTCATGATGAAGCAAACTTGGGCACTAATGGGAAAAAAGAGGTTTATCTATTCCCCTATCAGACATAGGATGGCTAATCAACAAGATGTCAGCCCATTCAGATGATTGGAGCATGTCCCTGTGGACATCGATGGAGTTAGAACCTTTGCAGATTTTGAGGTAATTGAATTTGTTGTTGACAACTGCCCTTACCCTGCATTAATAGGAATTGATTGGGCATTCAAAAATTCCACTGTTTTTGATTTGAAGAAAAGACATATGACATTTGAAAGAGATGGCCTTAGTGTCATTGCACCCTTAGATCCAAATGAAGGTCCGCGATACATAGAGCCCATCAGAGAAGAAGATCACACATACGAATTGGAAAACATCTACAAACTAATAACCAGACAACACGATTACATCAACCCTACAGTCGATGGGAATATATGTTGGCAATGTGACAACACATTCTCATCATATTCAAAAGAAGCACTGGAGAACTGGAAGAACTAGATGTATGAATTATCTACCAGAAGATGTGCTAGATTAACTAGAGAAGTTCGTTGGATCGGCACAACAGTGAGTAACTTACCCACATTTGATGGTCTGAACCCTTTAGAAGCCTTCCTATAATATTTTGAAACAAGTGTACCAATAAAACAAAGATTGTTGGCAATGGAGGAGGACCTGAAAGCCACACTAGCAAGATGGTGGGGGACACATAAAAGAAATATCACAGACTGGACCCAATGTCGAACCTTGATGACAACGCAGTTCTCAGCACAAGCAGTAAGTTGTGAAGTAATCTATACCGATTGAAGTTGCCCAAAGGACCACATGCAAAGCTGTGAAGAGGTCTGGAGTGACATTCCTCGAGAAAAATGGGTGCACAAATTCATTAACACATTGGACACGACCCCTATCAATTGGTACCTTCAAGCGGAGTTGGGCCTCGTCACTACAGATTGGGAAGGTATGATTCATAACTTTGTAACCACCTTTTTATTTGAAAGTGAATATCCTTCAAAGAATTACAGATTGTTAGAAAGAAGGTATTCAAGGAAGCATCTAACCTCGCTATGGAACAAGAAGAGGATGAATGGATTGCGCCTCTCTAAAAATTGCAGAGTTGCTACAACATCAATGTCGATGATGACGATGAACCCAGGAAGGTAAACATCACTGAAACAAAAGGCCAAAGAAATGTGGAAGGACCAGGAGTTGAGATACTATTTATTGGTCAGACAATCAAGATTAAAAAAGTCAACATTGGGATAGAGGAGACACTGAATCTTTCCAATGTTGGAGATTATTGGGATGCTGCTACCATTGACAAGATTACAAAGTTATTGCACGAGTATCAGGACTTTTTTCCAACCAAGTTCACTAATATGAAGGGTATCAAAGGTCCTATGGGAGAAATGAGGATCCCTTTGAAACCAGGTGGGAATCCAGTCAAGAAAAGACCCTAAAGATTGAACCCGAAATATAAGGAAAACGTGAAGATTGAGCTCAACAGAATGCTGGAAGTTGGGATTATTGAACCTGTCTAAGAGTCGGAGTGGAGTATCCCTATGGTTGTGAAAGACAACAATATAGGAGAAATCAGGATATGTGTGGACCTCAAAAAGTTGAATGATGTCTGTCTGCATGACCCTTTCCCTACACCATTCACTGATGAAGTATTAGACAATGTGGGAGGCCACGAGGTATATTCTTTTATAGATGGATTTTCAGGATACCATCAGATCCGGATTGCTAAGGAGGATCGCCACAAGACCACGTTTTCCACAAAATGGGGATCCTACCAATATACAGTAATGCCATTTGGACTGAAGAGTGCCCCAAGCATCTTTTCCAGGGTGGTGGTCAAAGCATTCAAAGAATTTTTTCATAAATTTTTAGAAGCATATTTTGATGACTGGACTATGTTTAGCTTGTTGAAAAATTGTATTGAATGTCTAAGGCTAATGTTGGATAAATGCAGGCAGTGTCAAATTTATTTGAATCCGAGGAAGTGCATATTCTTCTCACCATTTGGAGTGATATTAGGCCATATTGTATGCAAGCAGGGATTGTTGGTTGATCCATCTAAAATTGCAATTATAGTTGTTTTTCCACCTCCTACTTTAGTCAAACAACTGCGAACTGCGCTAGGACATACTGGCTATTATAGGAAATTCATTAAAGGCTATGCCCAAATCACAACATCAATGGAGAAGTTGTTGAAGAAGGATTGTCAGTTTGGATGGACAGACGAATGCTAGTAGAGCTTCGACATGCTGAAATAGAAGATGGTCACTGTGCCCATTCTGGTTTTTCCATATTGGAGCAAAGAATTTCACGTACATGTCGATGTGTCTTCTATTTCACTGGGAGCAATACTGGCACAACCGGGAGAAGGGGAGATCGATCACCCATTAGATTTTTCTAGGAGGAATCTATCTACAGCTGAAATTAATTACACCACTACCGAGAGAGAAGGATTAGCCATGGTGTATGCGTTGAAAAAATTCCACCACTACTTCTTGGGAGGACACTTTAAAATGTTTACAGATCACTCCGTGCTGAAATATCTAGTCAACAAGCTAGTGTTGGGGGGACGAATATGCAGATGGCTTCTTCTGATTCAAGAATATGATTTTGAAATCATAGTTAAGCCAAGAAGAATGAACAAGGGTCCTTACTACTTGTCGAGGCTGGAACATGGCGAAGAACGCACCAGTTTGGAGGATACACTGTCATATGCACAACTGCTTGCCATTAGAAATATTGATGACCACTTCACAGACATAGTCCAATTCCTATCAACAATAATGGCACCTAGTTAGTATACAATTCCCTATAAGAAACAACTAGTGGTGCGCGCTGCAAACTTTTCACTTATAGCTGGTCAGCTATACAAACTGGGACCTGATGAGATACTAAGAAGATGTGCTATGGAGATAGAGCGATCATTGATCCTTGCAGAAGCTCATAAAGGAATTTCATGACGACACTACGCAGGGAGAGAAACTGCGCAAAAGGTCTTGAGAGATGGCCTTTGGTGGCCCACCTTACACAGAGATGCTAAAGATTATGCCAGAGCTTGCGATGTATGCCAAAGAGTTGGGAAACTGTCCAGAAGGGATGAAATTCCATTAGAACCACAGATGACCCTACAAGCATTTGAAAAGTGGGCCATTGACTTTGTGGGACCTATAAACCCACCAGGAAAGAGCACAGGAGCAAGGTATATCATTACTGCGACAAAATACTTAACCAAATGGGCCGAAGCCAGAGTAGTTAAAGACTGTAGTGCAAATACAACTGTGCATTTTATATTTGATGACATAATAACCATGTTTGGATGCCCCAAGATCCTTATGAGTGATCAAGCTACAAACTTCATTAATAAGACAATTGAAGCCCTGACTGAAGAATTTACAGTCCACCATTAGAAGAGTACACCTTACCATCCACAAGAAAATGGAACAGTTGAAGCATTCAACAAGACCTTGGAGACAACATTAACAAAGATTTTCATTGTGAATAGGGATGACTGGTACTTAAGAGTACCTGCAGTACTATGGGCCTATCGAACCACTTGCAAGAAATCAACAATGTAGACCCCTTTCAAGTTGGTTTATGGTCTTGAAGTTGTTGTCTCGATGGAATACTTGGCACCAAGCTTAAGAATTGCTACTTTTACAAGTATGGATGACACTGGTGTTGTTCAGGAAAGGATCGCACAGTTGGTTGAACTCAAAGAAGACAGATTCATTGCAGGATTACACCAACAAGTTCAGAAGGAACGAGAGAAGGCATATCATGACATGCACATCAAGAATAAGGCATTCAAATAAGGTGATTGTTATAACAAGATTTGCCTCACCATTGCTATCTTGCATAGAGGGCCTTTTTCCATTTCCCTATGCAAACTTATCAACCTCCTTTTTGATAAATCCAGAGCCAAATTATATATTTTTCCACCTATATGCTCCCTAACTGCTTTGCCAGATGCATATATGCTTGATTCTCCACTACAACTTGCGTATATCAGGATTTGTGCCAGAAAATACAAAATGAGGTCGAGTTTCCATGTCACGATAGAAGATATCTAATATTTGGCCTTCCATATATTAGAAACGTTCCGAATCGGCCCTTCAGTTGCATTCTGGAGGCTATAAGAGCACAATTTCAACCTATGGAAAAGAGAAAGAAAGCATTCAACTTTGAGAGCAAAGTTACTCTGGAGAAATTACTTCATATTGAGTTTGCATCCCTTTGTCCCTCGAGTATGAACACAGTGTTCAACCCCGAAGCTCTTCCCTTATTGTCAAGAGAATATCTTTATCTCTTTGCTATGAGCTTGCCTTTGGTTGAGGATTGAAGTGGTGGAGACCCAGTTGGAAGGAACTTGGTTTCTTGGTTTCAAACCATGCCGACAAAAAAGTCTGTAATGTTGATACTTCTGTTGATCAATTATTAATAGAAATACTCCTTTCCCGTCCTGTCGATATCTTGCATAGATTGTGCTATCTAGATATCTTGCGATGTAAACTAGGATCCTTCCTGGCTTGCAATTTCTCGGTACCAATCTTTCCTTGGAACTTGGACTCAAATTCCACAATTCACTACCACCACAAGTCTAGTCACTGCGTGTCATACTAGAATTATATCACCAACCGCTGCTAGTCATATTGGAGATTGGTCAACAACCTCTGCGAGTCACGTTGAAGACCTGCAACCAGCTGCTGCAAGTCATGCTGGGGGCACATGTCTGGTCACTGCTAGTCACACTGCACATCCATCACCAACCTCTGCTAGTCATGTTGGGGATTCATCACCACCCTCTGCTAGTCGTGTTGGAGATTTTCTACTAGCCTCTGCAAGTCATGCTGGGAGCATGTCACCAACGAATGCAAGTCATGATGGGGGAATTCATATGATTGAGAAGCCTAGAATTCTTAGACGTAAGCCTAGATTCCTTTGCAGAACTTGAAAATGAAGTCTTCTTACTCGTTTGTGTCCTATTACTCCTGGGATACCAGAAGCATGGGGCTCACCTAAGGGCCCTTCAGGTTCTAAGGCATCTATGGTTTCACAACACTCCGTTCCTTATTTGGTTGATACAACAATCATGCCGATGAAATCTTCAGATGACACCCCTTTTCATTTAGGGGTTAGTGCATCCTTTGGCCTTGGTGTCTCACATCTCGTTCAACCTGTGACTGTGTCGATTCAATATTCGACCGACACATCTCCTATGTTCGAAGGTGATGCGTCTCTTGACCTTGTTGTATCGCATCTTGTTCAATCAATGGTCATGTCGATGAAATCTTCGACCGACAACACTCCTGTTTTTTGGGGTGACGTACCTCTTGACCTTGTTGTCTCACGTTCTATTCAACCAATGGTTGAGGAAGTGGTTGTATTGATGCAATCTTCGATTGACCCCAATCTTCTCTTGGAGAGTGAAAAGTCTAAGGAAGCAGTCACACCAATTCAATTGTTGGTCGATCCTATGGTTCTGGTTCTATGGCTTCTATGCCATGTCCTTAACATTTCTAATACTTCACCTTCTAAACAAGAGAGAGTTTTACTCTTCCCGAGTTCTCTCCCTCCAAGTCTTGAAGAGGTTCCTTTCACGCTCGTTAATTTGGATTTGAAAGGTCACGAGTCTTAGTTAAGCTCTTTTCCGACTTGTTATTAAAAATTGAAAAGATTGCCGAGTGATTTGTCCCTTTCAAACTCGTTAAAATTGGATTTGAAATATCATGAGTCTTAGTTAAGATCCTTTCCAACTCGCTATAAAAAATGGAAAAAATCGTTGAGTGAACTTGTCTTCTTCACACTCGTAAATTGGATTTGAAAAGACATCTCTTTGAAACAAGTTTACCCCTTTTTCACACCAAGTAGACTAAAATATATAATAAAGGACATTTTTTGGCATTAAATTGTGATTGCATCTCATGCCCTTGCCTTGCAGTATTGAGCCTTTAGCTTGTTCTCACTTTGCGTTATAAGCCATGGCCCAAGCAGTTTTCATCCTCAACCAAGCAGAGCCTTGTCTATATCCTTCGCAATTTGACGCCCTATACCCTGGAAGGAACATCATCCCGAGTGTCCATCTCTCGCATGAATTTCCTTGCATTGAGCATAGGTACGTTCCACTGCTGGAACTAGTTTTTCTTACTTGTGACACTCATTCCCTCCTCTATATCATATCATTCATTTGTTATGAAAAAACAAAAAAGACAGGCGGGAAGGGAGTACTATATTGTAATTGGAAGCAGTCGTGTTGCCTTTGAACATAGCACAAAGTTATTGAATCCTTGCGTAATCATAATTTTGGGTTTAGCATAGCCTTAGGAAGCTGATCTCGTTACAGAATTTTCTCTACCTACTGGTTAATCTTCCAGCAACTATAGAGAACATTATGGATTCCTCCTGCATCTAATTGTCAAATCATTAAGTCTATGCTGCCAGAGTTCACCGTATGTCTCATGCTCTTGTTCAAAGGAAGTCTATCAACCTGTGTCGTCCACTCCTTAGAAATATTGAATTTGCATGTCGGCCATACCCTCAGTTTGTCTCAGAAGCACATGACACTTTGGTCTTATGATGCACCCTGGCCCTACTTTCATCATTGGTAGGTCACCTTAAACCCAACAATTGACATTTCATCATGGGTTGTTGATTGGGTGGTTTCCCTTGTGTTTGATGAAAAGACATCTATTCACACTTTGGGATTCGTGCAGTGCCTTGGATTCCATTAGCCTTATTGGTGGTTTCCTTGCCTTTGTCAGCAGTTTTGATCACTAGCTACTATTCGGGGGGTCTTTTTAGTGTACCAATTGCATTTGGCACACACGAAATATGCATAGGGTTTTTGGTTCATGAACATGTTCTTCGTCCGATCTCCACCAAATCATGAAGCTCCTGCTTTGCTCCTCGTACTGACTGATGAGAGATGCCTTAATGCTCTTCTTTTAGCGGGTCTCTTTCCATTGACTTCAACTCATGTATTCTGGATACAAGACTTAGAGTTTTATGAGTACCTTGAGGTTTGCGGTCATTAGTGGTAGGCTCTCTCACCATTGAAAGATGGGTATACATCAATGTCTCCTGATCAATGGATCTCTCAAATGTTAGACACCAGCTCCTTCATTCACATTTGTAGATATGTACTCGGTGCCTTGATACCTACTTTCATCATTGGTAGGCTGTCTTGCGTTTGTTAATGGTATACCTCAATGACTAGTAATCAAACGATGTCTCATCATGTTTGAACTCAACTCATTTATTCACATGATGTAGACTTGCACCATTCGCAGATTGTATTGAAGACTTGAAGACATCAGTTTGTAGAGATAGCTTTCCTGAGCTATTGTTTCCATTTCGTCAGACCAATACCTATTTGAATTCAACGATCATGGGATATTAGATTGTACTCCTTGGTATATAGATATCTTCAGATTGATTTTGAGACTGGTTTCACTGGGCCTTGTTCGTGACTATGACATCTATTGGCATGTAACCACATTTATATTTTCCTACTCATGGCCATGAACACTTGTTGGTATATTTTCCACATGGATTTGCATTGTATTCTTGGCAGCCATGTATGCAAAGTCAGTACATAATGTAATGAGAAATTGAGTTCATCCAACTGGTTCTCTACCACTCCACTTCTGGGTTATTTATAATGTATTCCGACCATCACAGATACTCCTCTGATTTCACACATTAGCGAGCATCTGTTATAGCAAGATTTGCCTCACCATTGCTATCTTGCATAGAGGGCCTTTTTCCACTTCCCTATGTAGACTTATCAACCTCCTTTTTGATAAATCCAAAGCCAAATTATATATTTTTCCACATATACGCTCCCTAACTTCTTTGCAAGATGCGTATACGCTTGATGCTCCACTACAACTCACGTATATCGGGATTTGTGCCAGAAAATATAAAATGAGGTCGGGTTTCCATGTCATGACAAAATATCTTTGATCTTTGGCCTTCAATATATTGGAAACATTCTGACTCGGCCCTTCAGTTTCATTCTAGAGGCTATAACAACACAATTTCGAGCTATGGAAAAGAGATAGAAAGCATTCAACTTTGAGAGAAAAGTTACTCTGGAGAAATTACTTCATATTGAGTTTGCATCCCTTTGTCCCTCAAGTTTGAACACAGTGTTCAGCCCCTAAGCTCTTCCCTTATTGTCAAGAGAATCTCTTTATCTCTTTTCTATGAGCTTTCCTTTGGTGGAGGACTGAAGTGGTGGAGACCTAGTTGGAAGGAACTTGGTTTCTTGGTTTCGAATCGTGCCGACACAGAAGTCTGTAATGTTGATACTTCTGTTGATTAATTATTAATAGAAATACTCCTTTCCTATCCTGTTGATATCTTGCAAATATATGATTATTATCCATGGGCATGTTTGTAATGTTTATTAATGGATTGTGCTATATGATGTGATAACCCATTTTATATACTGTCACTATATACTTGCGTCGCTTGTTTGTTGAGAAATTCTTGCAGGTGTAAAGCTTTGAGTCAAAGAGCTCAACGGTGGAATGACATCAAACGATTGGATAGAGGTAGGCCCCTTCCTCATATTGCACATTAGTTTATATAACACATGTTGGAATTGAGTTGATTTCTGTACTCATACCTGTCTGTTGTGGTTTACCCTTGGCCATAGAGATTTTTTCCCTTGTAACAATGATTTAGTACTTGTGTATGACAATAAGTTTATAAAACACCCAGGGAAGTTCAGAACGCATTGGATTGAACCATATGAGATCACTTATGTTACAGAAGGAGGAGCTACGTAGTTGAATACATTGAACAAAGAGTGGAAGGAAGGATTGGTGAATGGGAGTCGGCTGAAGTTGTACTATGACAACCAGTTGCTTCGCAACTCTTAGTAAAATCATGAGAAAAAGGGTCTAGGTACTAGGTGCAGTTGAAACTGGGTACCAGCCACAGAAAAGACAGTCTGCACAAGGACGGGGAGGAGGCTAGAAGAAGAAAGAAAGGGTTGCACTGTGCAATCCAAAGTTGAAGCAAAACAAAGAAGGATCAAATCTGAAGTGCCTTGGGATGAGTCACAGGTGAGTGTTGGGGGCCTGTTGGCCCTTGGTTATGGAAGGAAGTGAAGAACAAGGAAGAAAAGGTGAAAATAAAACTTCACGTGAGACATAGTGACTGTCACTGGGTCGAAGTGAGCAAAAGTAATGCAGCTGGTGCTAGTGAAATGTGTTTGACAGAGCTAAACTTAGCTGTCTGTCACTATAATTAGCAGTTTGGTTCTTTTAGCAGGACTATTGCCGAATTCGACAAATTTAGCACCTTTTGTTTTTATTAGTCCCCAACGGAAATGTTTTTACACATAGTGTTAAACTCCTTATAACCACACAATATGACCATAACCCCCAACGGAAATGAATTCAACACTATTCTTTGTACTTACCTCAAATTTCCATTCCCACACATTGATGGACGCGTGGACTCAACGGAATTCCCCAAAACGCATTGAAAATCGAGCTTCCACCTTCCGCTGGTGATCTGGCCATCTATTCTTTGTTTACTGGACTCCGCTTAGATCACAACCGTTCATTTCCTGGACGATTGACACTGTCAACTCGTGATCTCTTCGAGTTCTATTCCACTTTCCACCATAAACCCCGATACATACAGAATGAGAATACAAATTCGTTTCAATATCGTTTTTCAATTCCAGGGATCTTTGAAAGAATATGACAGGTCATATATATATTCCCTCAATGAGAGCGAAGG